>JASDQU010097087.1:0-21580 GCA_032191745.1 Picea mariana | reverse complement strand
GAAGAGGAAGATGAAGAATAGAAAGCTTAATTCGTCTATAACTATAATAAGAGAGTGGAACAAATGGTGTTCTAGTATGGATATCTACGAAAAAGAGATAGCTAATGATTCTCTAATGAATGAGAAAGGAAAACCTAAGCCTTTTGCTAATGGGAAGCCAATCATTTCCAGGGCACGGGGTATTGCAACTGGTGCTTATATTTTTTTTTTCATTTCCATATGGCGAGTTCTCTAGTTATCACTTTTATTGGCGTAAGCTCACTTCACCAACAAGTGTTTCCCTTTTCCTTCTTTTTCCATTGGTAGAACATTGTTTCCCTTTGAGTAAGACCTACTAATCTTTTCGTAAAACTTGTTATAAACTATGAGCAGAAAAAGATAGAACTTTATCTCGGTTTATCTCAAGATTAGTCTATTATAATGGGCCAATCTAGAAGCTATTTTCACTCTATGTGTACTTTCTTTTAATTAATAGAACTTCCTAACTAACTAAAAAATATACAAAATGGATTTCGACAAATAACTTAGAGAATTATTGAATTAACTAAGCTTGAATTTAAAAAAATCTATTTTCCTCTAAATATTATCATTTATAAAATCTATATAATATAAATAAAATGTCAACCTAACATACACGGATGAAAACACATAAAACACAACATTCTAAAAAGTTAAACATTGTATGAACCCTATGATTTTTATTTTAATCAACTAAACATTTAATATAAAAATGGTATGAATTGAATTGGGGGAATCCAAAGAATATTTGGATAAAGTAAATGCATGGCATTCTAATAGTTTAATGGTTAAATTAAACAATATCTATTTCTTTTCATGTGTGAATATTTATATTTTTTAATTTAAATTAAATAATATAATTATTATGGTTTTTTCCTAATGTTTTTAATTTAAACTAAACTATATAATTACGATATTGATAATGTTTTCTAAAATCATCTCTTCCTATAGGTGTGATATCTCATTATGTTTTTCTAAAATCATGTCTTCCTATTTTAGATTAAATGACATAATTGTAATGTTTTTATTATGAAATGTTTATCTTTTTATTTTTTAATTAAATTTAAATAACAAATTATTGTGTTTTTATATTATATTTTTTAATTAATTAAATAATACAATTGTGATGACTTTGCTTATTAAAATTAAACAACATATTATTATGTTTTTTTAAGTCATATTTTTTAATTAATTAAACAACATAATTTTGATGATTTTTGAATATTTGATAGTTTATAACTTTTCAAAACATTTAATCATGTCATAATTATCTTTGAGTTAACATATTCTTCATCTTGTAATTATAATTTTACAAAACAATTAATTATACATCCTGAGTAGGACTAATGGTTAAGGATATGTCTTTCCTCCTAAAAGATCCCAAGTTCAAATCCAAATAGGGATAAAGTATGTATATTTCCATAGAGTTTACTAGATTTTTAAAGTTATTTCATTTCCTCATTATATATAATTATTATATTTTAATTTATTTCTTTATCATATAATTAATTATATATTTTTAAATTAATTATTCAATTCAGGATTATTTTTTAAGTTAATTATTTTCTCATTAAATATAATTATTATATTTTGTAAGTGTAGCCTTAATTTCATAATTACACACACACACACACACACACAGACACACACACACACATATATCAAACAAACAAAGGGAATTACTAGGTACTTGGGCCTCATGCTCGACTATGTATCTGCATATGCTATGCTCTTTTAGATCTAGACATGAAGGGTTATGCCGTGGCTTGGTTCATCAAGGAATGAAGGGTTATGCTTTGGCTTTGTTCATCAAGGAATGAAGGGTTATTCTTTGTCTTGTTTCTTCGTATACCTAGAGCTAAAGGTACATAACAATGAGGGGTTATGGCAGCTTAAAATGCACTTATCCTAGATCAAACTTTAAAAGAGGTAGATATATATGAGGTTAATATGGATATAAGCTTCAAATAACCTTACTCTAGATCAAACTTCAAAACACTAGGAAAGATATTGGGTTAGGATGGATAGATCTCTTTGCTTGAACAACAATGAGACCACCTTCTATCAAGGGTTTTTAGGAAATCCCCCCTAAAACTTTATCCCTTATACATCTATAATTCCCCAGAGGTTCTTACAAATCATAATTCCCCAGTGCTTAACAAAAAATGCACTAATAATCGTTATTAATATAAAATACTAAAATATTTTCGGTTCTCCCCAATAAGAAAGTGCACCAGTCCTGCCCAAATAAAAAATCCCACTTGTGCTCCCCTAATGAAAAAGTGCCCCGACACTCTCTCCTATAAAAAAGTTCACCAGTGCTCCAAAACATACTTCCTCAATGCTTCCCATAACCATTATTAATACAAAATACTAAAATATTTTTTTATTTTATAAGAAATGAAATGCAGCGCGATTCTCACCAATAGCAAAGAGATTTGGTTCTCCTCCAATAAAAAAGTGCACTAGTGATCCACAAATAAAAAAGAGCATCGGTTCTTCCCCAATAACAAACTGCATTGATGCTTTCTAATAACAAGGTGCATGGGTGCTCCCCCAATAAAAAATGCACCGGTGCTCATATAATAAATGCACTAGAAAATAATTTTTTAAGCAAAATAAATTAATTTCAAAACCATAAACTTTCAACGGTGCGCTTAGAAATCAATATAGCCTCGGTGCGTTTCGGTAAAAAAATGCATCGGTGTATTTTACTGCCAGGTGTACCCTTAAAGGGTAAACAAAAAAAAAGGTCAAATCGAATCAATGCGTCGAAACATATAGTGAAAAAATGAGGGAGAATTTTATATTTTCAAAATGTATGTGTTTATAAATGTAAACCTTAATCATCATTTCATTATTTTTTCAAAATTTTGAGGGAAGGCTTCTGCAAGAGAGATTTAGAAGAAAATTCTTTGGAGTGGGTAGATTTGTTTGAAGAGCTAAATTTACATATAGATTTGTAGAGGACAAATTTCAAGTATGTGATTTTATTCTATTCATCGTATCAAAATTTCCCCTATTTGATTCGAATAAATTCCAGTGCATTATAGAAAATAAAATAAAAATGGATTGACAGTTACATTCAATATTGGAATCCATAGCTTCCTAGTTGTTTTTCTTAGTTTTCCTTTTTATATTTCACAAGTGTATATTTTCAAGAAATAGATTTTTATAGGGTTTTTTTACTTGTACATGGGGTAATTAGTATATATTAAAATGGTATCACTCATTGCATTGCATGCCAAACTCTATCTCTATAAGTTTTGTTTTAAAAAATTCTTCCACAGTTCGCGATGCACGTTGTATAAGAATAACACATCGATGCACATTTTCATGTCAACAATAACAGTGCTCCTAAGTAAACCATGCACATCGGTGCTCCTAATTCAACCGTGCTGACTAGTGCTCCTCGAAATAACAAAGTGCACCAATGATCCTCCCAATAACAAAGTGCATTCATGCTCCAAAACATAACTCCTCAGTGCTTTCGATAATTGTTCTTAATATAAAATACGCATTTTTTTTAGTTTATAAGAACTAAAATGCACCATAGTTCTCCCCAATAACAAATCACGCCAGTGCTCCCCCAATAGCAAAGTGAACCAGTGCTCCCCCAATAAAAAAAATTCCTGGTGCTCTTTCCAGTAACAAATTGCACCGATGCTTCCCCAATAACGAAGCGCATCAGTGCTCTCCCAATAACAAAGCACACCAGTGCTCGTGTTCTTTTTAATAGCACCATGGAGATTAAAATAAAAATAATTTTTTTGACATGTTCATAAGTGCACAAGAAACATTGATGAGTCACTGATTCTTCTATTAATTAATAGAGGATCAATACTTCTATTAATTAATATAACACATATGTTTCTATTAATTTATAGAGCATCGTTGCTTCAATTAATATTATTTTGTAAAAAACAATTGTAGTTTTTATAACCGGTGATTCCTATCTTTTTTTATTGAATATGGATGATAGTGGTTCAAGGAAAATAACTTGTTGTAGAGAGCATAATTGTAGATCATCCCAACAAGAGAACAAGGCAAATTATTTAAACTGTTTTGAAAATTTAATATCTTTGAATTATTTGTAGGTTTAGATTAATGATGTATGTTGGTTAAGGTATGTCATGGAAATTCTAAGGGACATATGATTGAACCAGTAGATGTTGGTTGGGATGTCCAAAAAAGTGTACAAGGAGATGGTAAAATAAATAGAAATAATTGCAATGTACGAGGAGTCATCCCAACAATTACAATGTGAAAAAGAGGTATGCAATATTTCATTTATTCTTTTATGTACATCAAATTTAATTATCACATGGAATACTAATTTTGAATTGTTTGTTGTAGAAAAGGAAAAAAAAATGAAATATGTTCAACACATAAGACATGATGACAAAAAATAAAATGGTTGATTGAAAATTTTGTGAATACTTTCTTTTTCAATCTGTGACAAGATTTTTCAAATTATAAGGGACATAATGATGGTTAGTTACCTCAATATTGTTGATAAACATGATTTGACATCACAAACTTTTCTTTCATGTTGTACAACAACATTGTTGTCCCCGGCTGTGTAGACTTCGACCAGGTAGGTCCAAAGAGAGGGGTGGTGGAAGTAGACTTCAGACTTTCGAATAAGGTACCCGTGATATGTTCATCATCCCCTCACTAACAGTTCTGGAATGCATATAAAAAAATTGTCTCCATGGAAGTTGTATCCTGTAAATAATTATCCATACCAACCTCTATTTCATTGACTACATTTGCAACTTGTCAAGAACTTCTATTCAAATAAAATAATCAAAATATAAATAAATATGAAATTACTGGAGATCGAAAGGGAGAACTTCGTGATGGAATTTGAACAATATGGAATAGGATAGAATTTGAAGAATTGGCCATTTGATGTTATAATCTTTTCTCCCTTCATTTGAGCAAAATCAACAATAAATTTTTAAGAATAAGGCGACTTTAACCGGAAAATGTATACTACAGAGTATTGCAAGTCATATGGATGCATCCTAAAAGATAAGTTAAGTTGAATATGATATTTTGTGCGTGAATAAAAATTCAGATAACTTTGAAAGAATAGAGATGAGATTATGTCAACAACACACACCAATGTGTATATAACAATATAAATCACCGAGGTGTTTATTTATGAGTTGCACCAGTTCGTAAATAAATAAAAAATAATTATTTGATATTGGTGCTCAAAAAATTTTAGGCTCACCAGTCCGTTGTATACAAAAACAAACCAATGCGTTATATTAATGCCCTTAAAAAACACGACTTTAAAAAAAAAAAAATGTGGCATTTTTTTTTACAATTGAAAAATCAGCCAAAAATTAAAATATAATTTCATAGTCATTTAAATAGTAAAAACGTATTCATTGTTTCAATATTTTACCAAAATTTACACTAGAGAGATTTGCAAGAAAAGCATACCGGAGAGCACTGTGGAGTAGCCAAATACTTTGCAATAACAAGATTATTCAGAATATCAGAATTTGAAGGTTATGGTGATTCATTTAAAACCCTTTTCATAAAATATTTCCTAGGTATTAAGTTATTCAGTGTTTTATTATTTTTCCAAAATCTACATAGGAGAGATTTCCAAGAGAGACGTAGAGCAGAGCAATGTGGTGCAAAAGATCAATACTTTCAAACATGAGACTTATTCAGGAGATCAAAACTATAAGGGTATGGTGATTCATTCAAAACCCTTTTGGAGAAGCAAAATTATTTAGAAAATCAAAATTTGAAGGGTTTTGTGATTCACTTAAAACCCTGCATAGTAAAAATTTTAAATTTTACTCTTGATTTTGATAATAATTTTTTTTACAATTTGTATCTCTATTTATATTTAATTAAAAAAAAAAAATCATACTTACCTTAAACCTTTCGTCTTCTTTATTATGTGACTGCAAAATTTCACCTTAGCATTTAACTCCCTCTATCACTTCATGATTACAACTTTTCATTTTAGGAAATTTAGATTTAATGGGTTTATGTTTCCATATAAAAGGTGTTTGACATGTGATGCATTGGATCCAAACCCTCTCCGACCTGTCAAATTTTTTGAAAAACTCTTTCAGGTAATTAGTGCACCTAATTGAATCTAACACACCGCTGTGCTTTTGGATAAAACACATCGTTAATGCTGCAACATAATTAAAAAAAATCGTTCATTGATATGTAATTTTAATTGTTCATGGTATTTGTTTTGCGTTTGTTTTTTTCTATTGGAGAGGTGTTGATATGATACATATCCCACCATTGTAATTTATAGTTGTAAAAAATATTCTCTTGATATCGGTGCATTTCATATATGGATTGCATCGGTGATTTTATATTATGAAAGTGCACCGACATTTCTTTTTTTGCAGAAAATTATGTGATTTATTTATAAAATTAATTTAATATCTTGTGTATTAAATAGTACAGGATATATATTGATAAAACATTGTGTGAGAATAGTTCAAGTAACACAAATTTTGTTCGACATAATGATAAAAAATCCAAAAAGAAAAAATAGACAAGTTATCTGTAAATTCTATGCAAAATTAATATGTTTTTTTTTTTTTTTTTGTAAATAAAAAGGCAATTCCTATTATAACTTGTCACATACAAAAAAGAAGTTGTCGAACGGATGCCAACTACTCTGTCGAATTAGCGGAAACCGGGAAAGTTGGCAGCCTGTGATGTCCAAGTCAAAAAAAGGTTGTCTTCCATCTTCCCTGCCAAGATAAAACCAGGGGAGGTGGTGGCCTGCAGTCTTTACATAATTGTTCAAAAGTGAAACTGGAAGTAAAACTAGACTCGAATTAGAACTAGACATAGGACCATAATTAAAACTAAAAACTAAGAAGGAAATTGTACACCAGAACCATATTGATCTCCATTCCATTGAATTACCTGTTAGCATCTAATGTTGCATCATTGGAATCTCTATTGTGAGCCCCGTTCTGAGTCTACAGGACAAAAGGCCTTGCACACGTCAGACATTTTTGCCCAGTTGTTGCATTGGAAAATGCCTCATAAAGCATGTCGATGCGTTGGTGCATGAGTATTTCATGGTGGATCTGATCCACCATCTGGCTCCGCAGCTCAAGCACCAACTCTAGTTGTTCTGGGTAGAAGAAGGGCAGGGGGGAATGCATTAGTTCTGAGACTATCGAGATAGGTGGTGGTGTGAGGACCTTGCCACATTTATCCATTGTGCCACCCACAACCTCACCTATAGCATCATGTGCGCCATCCTGTGTGCCATTCCAATGCACCATCCCAGAGCGCCATCCTCCTTACCGATCTCCTCATCCTCTACTGCGACGTTGGAGAGTTCACTCTCACCTAGGAGAAAGGTGTCCTAAGATTCAACGTGGAGGAATCCATTCGGGAGTTCCTCATCCATGATACAAGTGTGAACCTCCTCTACCTCCTCCAAGGTGTTGGTGCAGTGGGGAACCTCTATGGTTGGTTCAGTGGCTACCGTTGAAAAATTGCTTGGGGGCTGCCAATTCTCTAGCATAGTGAAGAGAAGGGATTCCAGAGAGATATGTAGAGGTTCCTCTGGGATCAGTTCCTCCACATAATCCATTAGAGGTGACCTATCCTTCACTCTGTTGAGTGCATCCTGAGTGCAGGACATGGAGAGTTCCCTCTCAAACTATTAACAACTCCTTTGTCGTGCAACTAAGTTGTTCCAAGCAGGGCTACGTTGCGGTCCTCTTCTCTCCCTCAACTTCAAGGAGGTGATGTGTATCACTGTCATCTAATAGGTCCTGTGGTGGTTGCACCAGTGCTTAGAGTTGTTGGCCTGGTGTACGGAGAGGGTGAAATGGTGTGAGTTGTTGCAATGTCGAATAAGAGTGAAAAGGAGCAACATGATTGATCCCACTAATGTCTCCCATCCATTGAATTCCATGGAAGTCATTCTTCTTGTGTGAGGGAGCTATCCCTTGGCTCTTGATAGGCAGTAATGGCAAGATCCCATATTTAATGTAGAGGGGATGGGAGACATCCTACCAAATTTATGGTTGGGCTCAAGATTGTGTTGCATGGATGCTTTGTGCTATGTGGGACCCCATCCGAGGCTAGGTAGTCCTTCCAGACCAGGTCTAGGCATCTATTTGGGAATTCAGATCTAGTTAAGGTTTGGGAATTCCATTGTATTAGCTCTGTTGTGGAAGCCAACCCATTTGCCAGGAAATAAGATACTTTGTTTTCATCCCTTTTCACATGTGAGGGGATGATGGTGAGGCTGGGTTGTAAGAGGGAGCCAAAATCATCCAGGAGTCCATAAACTCTCCAAATGGGTGAGACTTCCAAAGGGTGATCTCCATGAATATTTTTGGTTATGAGTTGGAAGATGATCTGGGAATCCCCCTCTACAATAATCTTGTTAAGTTGGTGGTATTTTACTATCTTTATTCCTCTTAGGAGGCTCCAAATCTTAGTAGCATTGTTTGCGTTGAAACCTAGATAGCCTGATGTGAAGTGGAGGATTTATCCATTTGAGTTCCTGAGGATCGCCCCAAAGCCAACCAGGCCTAGATTTCCTTCTGATGCTCCATCAAATTTTTTCTTGATGAAACCTATTGGTGGGGGGTACCAGTGCTTGGGTTTCTAGTTGACCGGTTAACTACTAGGGTGTGGGTTGTCTTAGCCAGGTTGAGTTTCTAGTTTTGGAGGATATGCCATTCACCCATACTGCACTTTAAGTGCTCATGGGACCATTGTCAGCTTTTGATTGTTTCCCAGATCAAATTCATGATTCTTTTCCATGTTGAGGTGGGGCGTGAATCCTTCAATCAAAATATTCTTTTGTTTCTCTCCTTCCATATTTTCCAAAGGGTGAATCCTGGTAGGAGCTTCCAGATGCAATCAATAATTGGGTTCTGATGTGCTTGAGTCCCAATTTTATATAGTGCCAATGATGTTGGTCCTATTTCTATTGGAGCGACACAGAATTTGAGTCCCTAGATCCCAAGTTATCTGATTGTAGTGTCATTAGTTGAAAATGTGTTCCATCATTTCTTCCTGTTGTTGGCAGAGGGAGAAGATGGAGGGACATATGAAACCTCATTTTTTGAGATTGTCCCAGGTGAGGATGCGGTTCTAGAATGTGAGCAAGAGGAATAAGGACACTTTAGGACAAAGTTTTGATTTCCAAATCTTTCCCCATATGCTCTCCTTAGACTGATATTGATAGTTCCCCTACAAATAGTAGGATTATTTGACCGAAAAATTGTCGATTGTGGAGTGCCCCCATATGAGAATGTTCGAACGTTCCCTGATGGATATTTTTTGTTGTTTTGCGCAGTCTTTCTAGGCCTAGAGGTCCATTTTTCTTGGGAGGTTTAGTTCCTACTGTTTTATTTTCTAGTTGTGCCATGGACGATTCCTGTCAGATGTTATTCATATATCCTTAACCCATATAAAGTTACCAAGTTGCAGTGATTGACGTAGGGGGTGAGTTATTCTAGAGTGTCTAGAGGAGGTTGTTGTTGCCAAGAGTCCTGCCAAAAAAATGTGTTTTCCCCATCCCTAATTTCCCAAAAAGCATGCTTTTGTATTACATGTATGTTGAGCCAAACCATGTTCCATATATTGGATCCGTGTATCTAAACGTTGAATCTGATTAGTTTCTCTGCTCGGGTGGCCGGTGCATATTTATGATTCCATATTTGTGCCCAGAGTTCTGTAGGGTGCTTGAGCCATATATAAGTTTTAAATCTATGAATTAAAGGAATGCATACAGATTCTGAAGAAAAATAGAAATTAATCAATGGATCATACACAATACACATAGATTTACGTTGGAAACCCTTAACTGGGAGAAAACTAGTCTTCCTTGGTGTCACACCTTTCAACTCTTTATTGTATTAATTTCACCATTCACCATACAATATACACAATGTTTTAGGTATTCCGTAGCTACGCAAACCCAAATCCCTTAATCCAAGATTAATTTAGAAAACCGCTAAGAATAGAAAAATCCGATAAAATAGAAAAAACTTGCTAAAATAGGAAGTTGGGATTGTCAGAAGTAGTTTTCGAATATGACGTGACCACACACACATGAAAATAATATAACACATACCCAACATTATCTTATTTGTTGTTTTCTTTGCATATGGGGGTTCACAAGCTTGCATAGTCAATAATCCAGGGCAACAATGCCCATTGTTTCTCTACACCAGGATAACTTCTTTGTGCTCACAAACTTTTTCAATGAATTTGCAACATTCTTCAAAGTGTCAACCTTTTCTAGCAACACCTTCTTTTCTTCAACCATGTCTCTCACAAACTGATACTGAACATCAATATGTTTTTTCTTCGAATGATAAGATGGGTTCTTTTCCAGGAAGATTTCACTATGATTGTCACAATCTAATATCACTGCTTGTTGTACCAACCCAATACCTAAAACAAATATTTGTAACCATACTGCTTCCTTTCCTGCATGAGTGGCTACCACGTATTCAGATTCTATAGTTGAGAGTGCCACTACAACCTGTCTTTTTCTCATCCAACTAATTTCTCCTCCAAATAGGTTAATCACATACCCACTTGTAGATATTCTACGATCCAGATATCCATCCCAGTCTGCATCAACAAATCCTTGTATGTCCACCACTTTGTCCAATCCTAGTCTTCCTTGGTAGCACAATCCATAAATGGTAGTGCCACGAATATACCTGAAGACCCTCTTTACTATTTCACAATGCTCCTCCCGTGGTTTTGACATATTCGTACTCAAAACTCCCACTTGATGTTCAATGTATGGTCTAGTACAAACCATTGCATACATCAAACTACCAACTGCATTGGCATATGGAACGTGGGGCATGTCCTCTACTTCTTCTTGTGTCTTGGGACACTGATCTGCAGACAACTTTACACCTATAGGAATAGGAACCTTGATCGGTTTATTTCCATGCATATTAAACCTCTGTAATATTGTCTCGACATATTTTCTCTGATTCAACCAGAGTTTCATGTTTTCACAAACTCTTTTAATATCCATTCCCATAATGAAGTTAGCAGCACCAAGATCCGTCATGTCAAATTTGGAGGATAGTTGTGATTTCACATCCTTGATAACATCAATGTTATTTCCTACCAAAATCATGTCATCAACATACAACACTACATAAATGAAGTGATTACCAACCTTCTTAGAATATACATAGTGATCAACATTCCTTCTCACAAATCCCAATCCAAGGATGTAAGTGCCAAAATTTTTGTACCACATCCTAGGTGATTGCTTCAGACCATATAGTGACTTATTTATCTTACAAACCAACTCTTTCTTTCCCTTCACTACAAAACCTTATGGTTTCTTCATGCGGATTTATTCTTCTAGATCCCCATGTACGAATGTTGTCTTCACATCCATCTGTTCCACTTCAAGATCAAAAGCAACAACAATAGATAAAATAAATCTAATAGACGTTAAATTGGAAACAAAAGAAAAAATCTTACCAAAGTCAATTCCCTCTACTTGGGAATAACCTTTTGCTACTAATCGAGATTTGTATTTCTCCACTTTTCCTTCTGCATTAAACTTCTTCTTAAACAACCATTTTCTACCAACAAATTTTCTTCCAGCTGGAAACTCAACTATATTCTATGCCTCATTCTTATCCAAGGCATCCATTTCTTCAGCCATGGCCTTCTTCCATAGTTTACTATCCTTTGAATTCAATGCTTCCCTAACAGTTCTGGGATCATCATCAGTAATAGATAATGCAAAATTAGAATGGAAATTAGGTGGACTATACCTTTTTGGTTGCCTACTTTCTCTCATTGATCTCCTCAATACTGGGGTATGAGGTTCTTCTGCTTATACTTCATTTTCTTCATATGATTCAGATTTTTCATCATCCAATTCAAGCTCTATCTTCTCAGGTTCTTATTTCCTTTGTAGGAATTCTTGTTTGGAAACATCTTTTACCTGTCTAAAAATAACATCCCAACTGTAAACAGTCTTATTAGTTTCCGTGTTCCAAATCTTATAGCCTTTCACACCATCTTTATAACCAATAAAGATACACTTTTTAGCTTTATTTCCCAACTTACTCATATTTTCCTTTGGAACGTGTACATAAGCATCACAACCAAACACTCTAAGATGTTCAAGAGAGGGTTTCTTGCTAGTTCATACCTCGTGCGGAGTTTTATCATCCACCACTGATGGGGGTGATCCATTGACCAGGTAAAATGTTGTACCCACTGCCTCTGCCCAGAATTTGTGTCCTAAATCGACAACACTAATCATGCTCCTTGATTTTTCCATCAATGTCTTGTTCATCCTTCCTGCAACTCCATTCTGTTCAGGTGTGTATGGAGTAGTCTCCTTCCTTTCTATACCACACTTCTTACATAATTCTTCGAATTCATTTCCACATAATTCTCCACCATTATCTGTCGTCAATACCTTTATCTTCTTTTCTTTATGATTTTCTACTAGAGCCTTAAACTCTTTAAATTTATCAAGTACCTCATATTTCTTTCTAAGAAAATAAATCTATGTGTTCCTTGAGAAATCATTTATGAATGAAACATAATACAAATATTTACCTAGGGATGGAGCAAGAACAGGTGCAAACACATCACTGTGTATCAACTCTAAGATCCCCTTTGCTCTTGTAGTAGAAGATGGGAATCTTACTCCAATTTGTTTACCATATATGCAATGTTCATATAAATCAAAATCCAGAGTGCAATTAGACATAGCTTCAACCATACCTTTATCGTGTAGTGTTCGAAGGCCCTTTTCTCCAATATGGCCTAGTATTTGATGCCACAACATGGTCTTCTTTTCAGGGACAATATTGGTCTTGTCTTCTTTATTTGTTTACTCAGGGACAATAGAACTTTTACAACCATTAGTATAAGTGATTCCCATCAACTTGTACAAAGCTCCACACCAAACTCCCCTCATCAACACCATTGGTCCTCGTACCATATTGCAAGTTTCCTTTCCCAATACAGTATCCAATCTTGATCATCCAACTTGATTATAGATAGTAGGCTCTTGGCTAGTTTTGGAATGTGAAGAACCCCAGGGAGAGTTCTAATCCTTCCATATTTTAGCAGCAACTTAACCCTTCCATGTCCCATAATTTTGGTTGTCAAGTCATCTCCTAGGAATACATCACCACCATTGTATTTTTCATATTCACATAACCACTCTCCGTGAGGATTCATATGGTATGACGCACCTGAGTCGATCAACCATACATCACGGTATTCATGTGTTCCTATAGATTCCAAGTAAACATCAACTCCTTCCTTAGTGGAGGTTTTCGCCTCTGTGTAAGAGGAACTATTAGATCCCTTTTGTTTATCAACCTTATTAGACTTGCAAAGTTTCTTATAATGCCCTATTTTACCACACTTCTAGCATTTCCTCAAAGATTTTCCTAGAGACTTAGATCTACCTGTAGATTTAGATCTCCCCCCTGAAGACTTACCATGATTCCTATCTTGGGTATGACCTCTTACAAATAAAGCATATGTGTTATGACCATCCATGCTTTTCCACATCATCTCTTCAGATAACAAGGATACAACTACATCCTCATACTTCAATGTAGATTGAGTGGTACTACCAATTGCTACAACCAGATTATCCCAAGAGTATGGAAAATAACATAACAAAGTAATACACTTATCTTTTTCCACAATCGTAATATTAACAGAGACTAGTTTACTTACCAGAGTATTAAATACATTTAGATTTTCTGTCATAGAATCTCCATCTTCCATCCTAAGATGATACAACTTCTTTCTAAGAAATAAATTTCTTAAGAGGGGCTTTGATTGATACAAATTCCCTAAATTATCCCATATTTCCTTGGCTCCAGATTCTCTCTAGACATTCAACAACATCAAATTTTTCAGGTAGAGTCAAATAGTACTCCTTTCACTTTTGTCCAACTTCTCCCAATAATCCTTCGACATACTAGTAGGTTTTGTACTGGTAGTTTATGTACTAGTAGGTTGTGTACCAGTTGACTATGTGCCAATAGGTTGTGTACCAGGATCCACAACGATCCATTGTTCTTTGTCTACAGAAAGGTCCTCCATATTGAGCTTCCATAGCTCAAAGTTTTTACCACTCAACTTCTCTATCTCAATTCTATAAGAGCTTTCCATTCCTATTTCTACACTCGAATCACCACTGTAAAAGATCCCACTAAACCTAGGTTTATCACAGACCCAAGATAAACTTGATCTATCAAGACCAAGCCAAAATCTCAACAACAAAGGCATCCCTCTGAAGCCAAAAATGATCTATGATACCACATGTAAGTTTTAAACCTATGAAGTAAAGAAATGCATATAGATTCTTAAGAAAAAATAAATTAATCAATGGCTCATACACATAGTACAAATAGATTTACGTTGGAAACCCTTAACCGAAAGAAAATCAATCTTCCTTGGTTATGCACCTTTCAAATTTTTATTGTATTAATTTCACCATTCAGCATACAATATATACAATGTTTTAGGTATTCTGTAGCTACCAAAACCCTAATCCCTTAATCTGGGATTAATTTAGAAAACCGCTAAAAATAGAAAAATACGCTAAAATAGAAAAAAACCACTAAAATAGGAAGTTGGGATCGTTAGACACAGTTGTCGAATATGATGCACCCACACACACAGATGAAAAGAATATAAAACATACCCAACACCATCACCACCACAATTTTACTCCCATAACTTGATTTAGTTTTCCTCGGTCCCAAAGCCCTAGTCCACCCAAAGCTTTAGGTTTACATAACGTATCCCAACCAACTAGAGCCCACTTCGTATTAGGGTGGTTCCCATTCTATAATAATTTATGCTGGATGTTCCTGATGGCTTAGATGACACAATGAGGTGTTTCTAAGGCATTAAAAAGGTAGGTGGTCAAGGCTTGAAGAACAGACTTGAGAAGCACCAACCTGGCCGCGATATTGAGAAGTTTGAAGGTCTAGTTGTTGAGTCTGTTAGAGATGGAGAGTAGCAGACTGTCCCAGGAGATGGTATGCATGGGTGCTTCTATGAGGGGGATTCCTAAATAATTGGATGGAAGGGAGCTCTTGGGTATAACAAGGAGGTGGGAGATATGGTTTTGGATTGCAACAGGGGTACTGAAAAAGTAGATCTTATATTTTTCATGGTTTAGGACCATTCCTGAAGAATCGGTGAAATCGATGAGGACATAATTGTGTTTAGTGGGTTCTCGAGTTGTTAGATTGTTCAGAAGGAGGGTGTCATCGACAAACTAGCTTTGTGAGGGAGTTGAATGAATGTTGTGCAGGGGAAGGCCTTTAAGTGAGCCTTTCATAATAGAGGCTTTGAGGTAGCGTCCCAGTCCTTCCGCCATTAAAACAAAGAAGAAAGGATAGAGGGGGTTTCCTTGATATATTCCTTAGGTAGGTGAGAAGGTTTGGGATGGCACGCCATTGAAAAGAATAGAGAAGAAGGCTTAAGAGGTGATCCTAATGATCCAGTTTACCCAGTGGTTTTCGAAGACAAAAACTTTTAGCAGGGAGCGCATGTACTGCCAACTAATTCTGTCAAAAGATTTAGAGAGGTCGGGTTTGATGAGCATACCTAGGGTCTTTTTTGTCTTCTACGAGTGAATAACATCATGTGTGAGGATGATGTTGTCCATTATTTTTTTTCCCTCCATGTAGCCCACTTTATCTTTGGAGATGAAAAAAGGTAGAATTGGTTTGAGATGTGTGGCTATGACCTTAGTGATGATTTTGTAGATGACATTGCAGAGGGAAATCATTTTTTATTGCTTGGGGTAAGTGAACATCTCTTCATCTAGGATGAGTGTGATGAAGGTGGCATTGAGGGATGAGAGGACTTGGCTTGAGGTTCTAGATTCCTGGATCACCTGCCAAACTTCTTCTCTTATCATATCCCAACAATGATGAAAGAAGTCTGAAGTGAAGCCATGTGGACTGGGTTCTTTCCTTGGGGGAATTTATTTGATAGCATGGTCAACTTCCTCTTGATTGATGGGCCTCATTAAGGCTTCATTCTATTCCTATGTTACCAGAGAGGGTGTGTTCCTTGTGATTTTTTCTATTGTTGGTGCTCTGTCATCAATGGTTTCTGTTAGAAGGTCTTTGTATTACTTGGTTAATTCCTCATAAATTCTATTGTGCTCCCTGATTGGATTTCCCTGAGCGTCATCCAACTGAGTTATCATGTTTATATATCTACAATGCACCATTGATCGGTGAAATAATTTGGTGTTCTTCTCGCTCTCTTTGAGCCATTGAACCCTAGATTTCTAACGCCATAGTATTTCCTCTTGATTTTTCCATTCTTCCAATTCCTCCTGAAGCTCCTCTTCTTCGTTCATTAAGTCTGTGGTTTTGATTCATCAAATGAAGGTCTTTTACAGGGTTTCCAATCTGTTCTCAATTTCTTGCATTCTTTGAAGGATATTCCCAAAGGTGCTTTTATTCCAATGCTTTAGATTTGTCTTGAAGTGAGTCGCTGCTAAAATTTGTACATGCAAGTGCCATGTTCTATTTCTTCTTGATTTCATGAGGAAGTTGAGAGCCGATGAAAGTCATGGTGGGAAAGCCAAAATTTCTCAAATATGAAGGGTTTGAGTTTTAGTGTTGATCCTGCATCTAGATAGAGCGAGACGGGCCAGTGGTTCGAGCCTGATTTCGATAGAATGTTGGACTCTATGGAAGGATCATCCATTAATAGGGCTTTCTAAAGGAGGAAGCGATCTAGCTGTCAAGAAACCTGTTGATTTTCAGATCTACGGTTCGACCAGGTGAAAAAACCATTTAATATTTAATTTGTCTATGAGGGTTCAAAACTTACCACTGTCTTTCTCAAGATGTTTGGTGCCCCTAATTTTCTCCTCTAGCAAAAGGATCATGTTGAAGTCACCTCTCAACAACTAGTTAGGCAAGATCATCAATGATTTGATGGAATTTATTAACTTCAAGAATTTCTTTTTGTCTTGTGGGATTTGAGGTCCATAAGCATTTGTGATCTTTCCTTCCTTGGTATATTCTATGACTTTGAAGTGTGTTGTGATCCTAACTATAGTGGAGAAGGGCCTATCTATTATAATTTTTGTGGGGTTCCATAGGATCTCCAATTCCCCTGCCGCACCGTTAGATTCGGTGTGGAGGGAGTCATAGCCTCTCTAACAATGACGAAATATGGACTCTACTTCTACTCTAGCACATTTTGTCTCCTGTAATAGGAGCACATATGGATTCTCAACGCGTATGCAGTCTTGAAGAGTCCTCTAATGTCCAAGTTATGATCTTTATCATGATGAGTGGGGAGGTGGATGGAGGTATCCCTTTGAGAGCCGTTGAACCTAGCCTGAGTTGAGCATTAAGTTCCTGACTTCTTTGATGACCTAGTGGGCGGATTTGTGTCCCCATATTTTTTTTTCCTTTGGGGTATGTTTTCATTCCATGGATGGGTCTAAGTCTATACCTAGCCATGAAGTAGATCCTGTGGTGGAGTCTATGAACACTTTGTGAACCTTTCTGATTTGTTCCACATGAATTGTCTGTAGATCCTTCCGGTTGAGTGCTTCTTCCATTTTTTCAAGGTCTATGTTCACCGTGTCTTACTCATCTAACTACATGAGAGTATCGTTGTTTTCATACAACTTCTCCCATAAATGATCTTCTTTTCCTTTGTCATATTTATGCGAGGCTTGACCTTTTTCTTTCTCTTGTATTTTCACTTTGTGTGGATCTTCGACCTCTTCTTCTCTCGGCAGCTGGTTGAGAATGTCATAGGAGTTTTTGGTGGTTATTTTCACAGCGCTGTCTTGATTATGCTTCCATGGTGGGTTCCATTTATGACCTGTGACTATGGTGAAACCGTCCTTTTTATTTCTCTCTCCATCTTTGAGAACCTGGGAATTCAGAGGGTAGTCTCGAAAGAGGTGGTCGTGCTCGTGGCATTTTCTACAATGGAAAGGGATGTGCTCATAGTCTATTGTTTGGTTCTAGTCTTCATCCTGATACTCCAGGGTTACTAATTCTGGTAAATCCTTTGATATGTCCATGTAAATGTAGATCTTGACATAATATGTGTATTTTCTTTGTTTTTTGGCTTCCAAATATTTGATCTATCGTCCCACAGTATTGCCTATACCAATTAGTATTTCTTCGAGGAAAAACTCTTGTGGCAAGGAATAGAGCCTGATCCATACTGCGACCATTGTGAAATCCTCCTTTTCTGGGTTGAAGTGGTCTGTCGAGAACTAAAGGAATAACCCTACTGAGTTATAGAAGTATGGATCATTGTCAAATATTATGTCTTTTTCTTCCAGGTTGTAGATGATAATCATGAAAAAACCTTTGGAGTTGAGATGAAATTTGTAGTCTCTGATAGGGTTCCACCAATCTTTGATCCATCGCAATAGATCTCACTCTGAAGGTCAAATCCACAAGAAATTTCTTATTAGGGTATGCTCTCTCATGAACTGAGTGTATTCCCCTACCCTTGCTGAGATTATGAGATATCTTGGAGCTTTTTCTAATTGGGGAATGCATTTTCCTAGTTCCTATCCTCGATATGCCTTTGGATGAGACGTGCTTGGATCCACATCCATTGCTTTTCAAATACCCTTCTCTTCGAAAAGGAGTTGTTCTCTCATGTGAGGTGGCAGCTCAAAGGTGGTTCATTTGGCTCTTGTTCCAGATCTATCATTGGCTGCTATGTTCATGTACGAGGGGGGTCCCCGCCCCCCCCTTCTGGCTCATCTTGAACATTTAGCTGTAGGCTGTCTGGTCATACCAATGCAAATTGTGCAAATGTTGTGATCACAGTAAGTTCAATGCATGGAGAGAATCACTACGAGGTCGCTAGGGTTTCCTCAGTCAATCTATATGGGATCCCAATTACAAAATCAATATGTTAATAAGATAATCTCTTTTTAAATTCTATACCAAATTAATATGCTTGAATTATATGTGAGCTGAACTAATATGTATTGGTTAGTGTTTGTCTTGCAGAGCCATAAAATGAGGAAGTTCGATAAGATTCTTTGTGATCTAAGTGAAGAAGAGCGTAAAATATTGATGGAAAAATTGTAAAAGGAAGAATCGAGTGAATGAAAAAATTCTATTCAATATGAGTTTTTTATTTTTATTTTTTATTAATAATATACCAAAAAATATTAAATAACATGTTTCAAACAATCTATTAATTCACACATGTTTAATTTTCTACAGGAAGAAACAACGAAGGAACATAATGGTGTCCTAAGAAAATAAAAATTATAGAAGATGTAAATGATGATGAATTTTTCCTTAGCTTATGTGAAGTGGCGTTCCAGGTTAATAAAACATGGAAAATCTTTTATAAAATTATGAGGGATATATTGGAACAAATGTATAGATATAATTTCCACTTACAATACATAAATAAATCTAATGATTCCAAGAACCAGGTTATATATAAACTACAGGAAGGTCTTCCTGACCAATGGTCAATGAGTCCTATCACACATGCAATTAAAAAAACATACAACAACAAAAAAATCATTCAAAAAGTAACATTCCTAAAAATGATTTTCTAGAATATGTATATATTACTAGAAAATGTTCCTTTATTAATATCAATTTTGTTATATTTTAGTTTTCATGTATCAATATAAAAATAGTTTATTGTCATGTTACTTTCTTCAGGAAGATTATGAAAATCCCAAAGGATCAATGAGCTAATATCCAAAATATGTCAGTAGAAATGTTGGAAAAACTATACAAGGAGATTGTAAAAGAAATTGACATATTTCCATCGCAAGAGGAGCCATCTCAACAACAAGGTGCTTCAAATGTATGAAATCATTGAAATGTTCTGTTATGTACATATAAATCAATAATTTAGGATTAAATATTAATTTTCAAGTATTTTTTTGCAAAAAAATAAACAAAATGGAAACATTCAACACATTAAACATGAAGACAAGGAAGAAATTGGTTGATAGAAAAGTTTGTGAGTAATTGTTATTTCCTTATAACATTAACTTAAGATTTCATTTTTGTATATATATATATATATTACAACAACCATCCTTCAATGTTTTAAAACATGTGTTAACATACTGAGAAGAGCCATCGCAAAAATTGATTGACATCGGTTTAGGTAAGGGATGTGAGTATATGTTAGCATATCAAAAAATAATTGTGGAATTTGTAAGTATCCTTTGTTGTTTTACTTCTCTCATTTTATAATTAATGAAAAAAAAATATTTTATATTAGATGTATGATTTATTATGGGGTATAAAACTTGCAAGAATCAAAGTATGGAAATGTCCCAACATAAAATTTGTTGACAAAAGACATGAGATTTGGTTTTGAAAAACTGTGTACCATTCAGGACTCAATTCTTGCTATGGTATGCCACTTTTCAATTTACATTAATGTATATTATTTATTTCAATTTTCATTATTATCACCAATGTAGATACACTCATTACAGTTTATTTTTATTTTTGTAGATGGAATCATTTGAAGAAGAGGAAAACAATCGAGACAATCAACAAAACATTTGACCAAATAACCCAAGTCATGGAAGTAACTTGAGGAATGAAAAAAGTTCCAGTGAAGAATGATGATCAATATATTTGGATATCAATGCAAGTTGTTGTATTTCTTGAAATGATTGTGCATGAAAATAAGAAATTTTGTTTAATGTAATGGACATAGTGTCCCAATTAAAATACAGGGGGTTACCAATAAGTGACGACCAATTTTGTATTACAAAGAGCCTCTTATTCATATATAATAAAACGTGTTTTATTTTATTCTATTGTTTCTATAAAATGTTACATCATTGATTAAATATATGAATGATTAAATATTATAATGAAGAGATGTTAAATATGATGATATAACAAATTAATCCAAACATCATATCTGAATGCACTAATCAAAATTTACTTGATATTCATAAAAAAACAATTATCGGTGCCTTTAATTAATAAATGCATCGATGGTTCTATATCGCACTTCCGCCTCGGTTTGTTTTGAATATCATGTATTGGTAGGGTACATTTTTTAACGCACTGATGATGGTACATAGATTCTCCCGGTGCCTTTTTCTTATTAAGGCACTGGTGATTATTACTTATAAGAGCAACGATGCCCCAATTGTTTTCATACAACCCCAATGTTTTCTTGTAATTTTAAGCATCGATGCTTTAAGTTATAGAAGACATCAGTGCTTGATATCATAGATTCCATTCCAAGTTTATGATAGAAGTCCCCTTTAGTGATTCCATAGTCAATTCACATTTACCAAAGGTTGTCATTTTTTGTATAAAGGCATTGATGCCCTAATATTTTAGGATTGGCCTGGTGCTTTCAGTGTAATGTAGGCACTTGTGCTTTATGTTTGAGAACACACCAATGCGTAAATACCATGAAGCACATGTAACATCCCGCTCTGGCGCACTGAGACCACTTATTACTTGAGGACACTTGCTCGCAAGTGATCTGGACCCTTTTTGATGTTAGACCTGTTGTATAT
>JASDQU010097086.1:0-20094 GCA_032191745.1 Picea mariana | reverse complement strand
CATGAGGGATTTCGCCATAAGGGGACCACTTTGGAGTTCATCCATTTGTGCACCTTATCAACCATGATAAGACAATAATGATTCATCTTTGCATCAATTGGTTTCCACTTGGATATGTATAACATTCATCATCAAGGGCATGATCAATAAATTACTTGACATCAACCAATGACATCAATCAAACCAAACCATTTACATATGATCCAACAATATCTCAAATAATCAAACCATTGGTATCAATGACAAACCATTGGCATCAATGACAAACCATTGGCATCAATGACAACATGATCCAACATATATATACAAATAACAAGCATGTTGGTCAAGGAATTATTTTACAGGCATGAGTGTAGTTGTCTCGTATAGGGAAGCACCTTGTATGTGTATCAAATGGATGATTTTTCTGGAATATACTCAGAATTATCACATCTTTTATTAAATGGAGGAGGACCAGTTGGAATTTGAATCTCCTCGTCTTCATTTCTTCTAAAGAATCATTCAACACAACAGTTTAAATTGGCGTGGATCATATCCTTTGGCATTTGTTTTGGTTCCAACGCCAGAACTTGTACGCTAAGTTAATAAGGAATTCTGAGAATGTGCTCCAAGCCTAGATACTCTTTTCTTGTTATGAAGTGTACCTATACTGAGCCAAATCGATGTTCTTAGAAGGGATAAGTTCCAAGTTTTTTTTGAACTTGACAAATGTGAAAGAGTTATCCCAGAGGCACAAAGATTGGCATCAATCCTAGATTTGAAGGCTTTGGATCAACATTCAAAGTGTCAGCGGGAAAATAGAGCATCTCATAAACATATGGCAGTCAAAGAAGCAGGACGAAAGAGTGTGATGAGTTTGGGATTTTTTCTTTCTTAATGTAAAACTTCAAAAAAATGTCGAGACTCTTAAACAAAGTGGCAAAGACAAGGGTGAGGTTTATATAAGATCCAAAACCAGTGGTTGATATGTCAATTTATGATTTGAAGGAATTGATTAAACATCAGATCCACATTATCAGGTTTACATCTCACATTCTCAGGAACATGTTCAACTGTGAACAGAGCACTTGGCAGCAATGAACAACATCAAATCATTTCCAGAATTAAAGGTGAAAGATTGAAGGTATGATATCTTTAGTCAAATAATCAATCCCAAATTTCCAAGATTCAATGAGCACATTTAGGCAACATTTAAACGTTTCATGGAAAAATGGGAGAGCATTTTAGGAATATTACCAGACAAAGAATTATTTCCAGATTCAAAGGGCATTTGACTCCATCAAATCCAAATATCAAGGCAATATATTTTTTGCAATTCCTGATCTCTAGCAATTGATTCAAAACCAATTTATTTTTAGGCTACTGTTCCATAAAACTTGTAACATTGGTTACAATTTGTTGATTTGTATTTTCTATTTAAATTATCATTTGAAAGATAATTGAGAGGGACAGAGAAGACCCGGGAGGGGAATTGGGGCAGAGGCCTGAGAAGAATTTGATTAATTATCCTATGTATAATTATTGTAAGCCTATGGAAAGTTTTATTAAGCATTCATTTCTGACATTGAACATCCCTGTGAGTTGTTTTATCAGATTGTGATTTCTTCATTTTCCATTATGTCTTTCCCTCTTGCTTGAACGAGTTACAGCCATTGACAATCAATGACTTTGCATAGACAATAGATTATTGAGCAGCAAGATTTGTTGTGATTTGTGTGTTGTTTATGTGCTTTGTTCAAGTACCTATCAAATCCCTTTTGCAGAGAGAATATTTGTTTGGTGGATGTTCTACTATTTATCACATTCTCCATTCTTCTAACCTTCACCATGTAACTATTTTGTCTGATATGCAGTTTACTGGCCTTCAATCTAACAGAGTGTTTTCTTGACTTCATGCCCAATGGTGATTCACTGTTCTGCATTTTAGCTTATTCCTGTATTCTTTCTATTTCACTTTACCTTATCTACCTTTTTTCAAAACCAAAACACATCCTTATTTATAAAAATCATAGCAATAACTGAAGATGTGCTAGGCTTGACCCTATAGCAGTCTAGGGGCAACTTCTAGCACTAACATTTTTGGCGTCGTTTTCAGGGATGGAGACACGAAGTATTTATCCCTGGGAGAATGACAATGATTAGATCCGCTTCTTGATGGTGAACAGGAAGGAGAAAGATACATGACTGCAGATATTTCACCATTGTAACTCCACTGTCTAAAGATTAATAGGTTACTCCACTGGATCCAAGCATGGAAGCCATTTTGGCTCAAAGGTTTTCTTTTTATGATTTTTTAGATGTCATTGGTTTTCCAAACCCAATTTCTAGCAGAGATGAATGGAAAAGTACCCTTCCTACATTTAAAGGCGAAGATTGGGAGGTTCCAGCTGAGCATATGCTAGATTTTCATGATTTTATTCATGAATGTCAGATTGTGCATGAGGATGTCAAGATCAAGTTTTTCAGATACTCATTGAAGGGGGAAGCCCTTGACTGGTGCAAATCTCTTCCAGCTTCAAGTATTAACTCATTGGCAAGTTTTCATGATGCTTTCAATATATTTTGTAAAGTAAAATTTTCAGCTGAAAGTCTTTTTGAAATTTGTTGTGATATATTTGAGAAGCATATTCAGCATAAATCAAATGTTTCTTCTTATTGCAAGAATGAAAAAATAGTTGAAGAAGAGGTCTTTCCTCAACTCCTTCAGGTGGATTCCTATGATATTTTGTTACATGTGATTAAGGAAGAAATTCAAGAGGCTGCTCATCAAGAACAGATATATGACGCATCATATGGAAATGTTAGATTTGATAAACAAGTTTATGAGAACATTATGCCCATTTGTCATGTACAGTCAAAACCAGTTTATGGCAGCCATCTATCAGAAGGGGAAACAAAGCTGCAAGAAGAGGTAAACCTGTTGGGTTTTTCATCTATTTCTTTCATCTATGATCCGATAGCCAGTTATATGGAATCATATTTCTTAGAATATTTCAGTCTTACTATTTTCAAAATTAAAGAAGATGATGATTGTAAGTATATGCTGCAAGTTGAAATTATGTTGCAAGTTATGGATTCCTCTCTGATTTTTATCTGCATTGAAAGAGCTTTGGTAAATGGTTTGATGTTATCATGGCTTCATTGGAAGCATGATGTCACATGGTGAGCCAGTTTTTACTAGTTAGAAGTAGGAATAGATAGAAGAATAAACTCGCCATCAAGCATAAGATTCTTTTCAGTCTGATAGTTTGCAACAGAAAGTTTGGTTTCAACATTTTGTTAGAGTTTGAATAAGTTGCAGAAGTTTGGGGCTAGATTTGAAATGATATTGACTAAGTCCATAAACCAATGGACTAATCACAACACAGAAGGATGTGAATGTTTGCAGAGACAAAAGTTTGCAGGTTGGCATAGAGGAAAATGCATACTGGTATGCTTGTTCTTGGCAACTCGCAAGGAGTATGCCATCCCCAAAAGGAGCCAATGTTAGTATCTAGATACTAACATTTGATTTTATCCTTGTTACATGAATGGGGTTATTTCTGTAGCGCCGAAAAGTGTCTTTTGGCCAGTGTCATACTTCTAGTTTTTCATCAAATCTCTTGTCGATCGCTTTTACCTGCATTCCAAAAAATTATGCCCGAGATCTCCAAAGGGTTGAACATTGTCATAACTAGTATCGATTTGTGTCGATATGTAGTTTTCTCATGAGGAGGGTACACCATCAAGAAATTATAACACAAGTGTCAAGGAGGATCAAGGCGTGAGCTGCCAAGATTTACATGTGGTTAAGATCGATTGAAAAGTTGTCATTATAACTCATTGAACAAGCTCAGCTCATGTGGGGTTCCTGGTGATGATTGCAGCCTTGCTAGCAGATGCAAATATCTGTTCTCCCAAACCCAAGAATCCCAAATCATTTCCAATATCGATGCATTATCTCCTGAAAGAGAAACGTTTTTTGTTTGTTTTGGTAGGTATGTTGATAGCCTCTATAATGTTTATTCTCCAACCCAATCTTGCAAAGAACTTCAAGGATGAAATAAAGAGGATCACCAATTTTCAAAGAATTGCTTGTCTATTCCAATGTCGAGTCCTGGCAACATAGACACAATTTCTCCACCTGCTATCATAAGTCTGCAAAGCATCAATAACCAGTGCAAAGCATGGTGTATATAAAACTTCTCAATATTTTTTGGTTAGCACATGAGGGATATTTGTTGTTGTATGGGAAGTGAAAATGTTGCTAATACCGGTGGAGAGAAGGCATCAACCTCATCTTGATGTTAAGAGACAAAGCATCAACAATGCACCACCACAAGGGTAGACATCGATGCCAAGTCACCTGGAGATAAATCCTTTTCGTATGCCAAGTCACACGAATATTGTATACTAGGTGTCAAAGCAGTATGCTATCAAATGCTAGATGCCAGATGCCAGCCAACGTTTCTCCCAGTGTTCTGTCCGAGAAAAAGAGTCCAAGAGTGAATTATTTAATATGCATATGAATGTTATGAGGCAAACGAAAAATTTCGAAGACAAGAATGGGTAAAGATATATACAAATTACAAGCATGTTGGTCAAGGAATTATTTTACAGGCATGAGTGTAGTTGTCTCATACAGGGAAGCACCTTGTATGTGTATTGAATGGATGATTTTTCTGGAATATACTCAAAATTATCACATCTTTTATTCAATGGAGGAGGACCAACTGGCATTTGAATCTCCTCATCTTCATTTCTTCTAAAGAATCATTCAACACAATAGTTTAAATTGGTGTGGATCATATCCTTTAGCATTTGTTTTGGTTCCAATGCCAGAACTTGTACGCTAAGTTAATAAAGAATTCTGAGAATGTACTCTAGGCCTAGATACTCTTTTCTTGTTATGAAGTGTACCTATACTGAGACAAATCGATGTTCTTAGAAGGGATAAGTTCCAAGTTTTTTTTGAACTAGACAAATATGAAAGAGTTATCCCAGAGGCACAAAGATTGGCATCAATCCTAGATTTGAAGGCTTTGGATCAACATTCAAAGTGTCAGTGGGAAAACAGAGCATCTCGTAAACATATGGCAGTTAAAGAAGCAGAACGAAAGAGTGTGATGAATTTGGGATTTTTTCTTTCTTAATGTAAAACTAAAAAATGTCGAGACTCTTAAACAAAGTGGCAAAGACAAGGGTGAGGCTTATATAAGATCCAAAACCAGTGGTTGATATGTCAGTTTTTTATTTGAAGGCATTGATTAAACATCAGATCCACATTATCAGGTTTATATCCCACATTCTCAGGCACATGTTCAGCTATGAACAGAGCACTTGGTAGTAGTGAACAACATTGAATCATTTCCAAAATTAAAGGCGAAAGATTGAAGGTATGATATCCTTAGTCAAAGAATCAATCCCAAATTTCCAAGATTCGATGAGCATATTTAGGCAACATTTAAACGTTTCATGGACAGATGGGAGAGAATTTTAGGAAGATTACCAGACAAAGGATTATTTCCAGATTCAAAGGGCATTTGACTCCATCGGATCCAAATATCAAGGCAATATATTTTTAGCAATTCCTGATCTCTAGCAATTGATTCAAAACCAATTTATTTTTAGGCTACTGTTCCATAAAACTTGTAACATTGGTTACAATTTGTTGATTTGTATTTTCTATTTAAATTATAATTTGAAAGCTAATTGAGAGGGAGAGAGCAGACCCGAGAGGGGAATTAGGGTAGAGGCCTAAGAAGAATTTGATTAATCAGCCTGTGTATGAGCATTGTAAGCCTATGGGAAGTTTTATTAAGCATTCATTTCTGAAATTGAACATCCCTGTGAGTTTTGTTATCAGATTGTGATTTCTTCATTTTCCATTATGTTTTTCTCTCTAGCTTGAACGATTTACAACCATTGAGAATCAATGAATGTCCATAGACAATAGATTATTGAGCAGCAAGATTTGTTGTGATTTGCCTGTTGTTTATGTGCTTTGTTCAAGTACCTGTCAAATCCCTTTTGCAGAGAGAAGCTATGTTTGGTGGATGTTCTACTATTTATCACATTCTCCATTCTTCTAACCTTCACCATATAAGTATTTTTTCTGATATGCAGTTTACTAGCCTTCAATCTAATAGAGTGTTTGCCTGACTCCATGCCCAATGGTGATTCATTGTTCTGCATTTTAGCTTATTCCTTTATTATTTCTCTTTCACTTTACCTTATCTACCTTTTTTCAAAACCAAAACACATCCTTATTTATAAAAATCATAGCAATAACTAAAGATGTGCTACGCTTGACCCTATAGAAGTCTAGGGGCAACTTCTAGCACTAACACATAGTATGAATAGAGCACCTTACAATCCTTCAATCACGTAGATCGATCACTACTCACTACATCAGGCCTATGTTTAAATCACCTAGCTTCTATTTATATATTACAAAAGTGGGCCTAGTCATGGGTAAATCCATGGGTTGACATCCCATACCCATTACATTATCCCAAATCCAAAAAAGGACCCAAAATGGGCCTGAGATCCTGTGATCTCTGCTTTGTCTTGCGCTCCGTCTTAGACAGCCTCTCGAAGTCCCCAAAATGGTCAATCATGACGAAGTATCCTCAAAACTTGGTCAAGGTCCAACACCCAAGACAAGTGTCAACCGGTGAACCCTGAGTGGAAGAGTAATTGGATTGATTGTAAGAAGGTTGGACATAGGGAAGTTGATTGTTGTATTCTCTGTAGAAATTTCGATACCCAAATGAGTATTCCTGCGATTCTCCTGATCTAACAATTTTCGGCACTGTTAAATATAGAATCACTTCGACTAATATTCTTGCGGATAAATTAAACCATGATCACAACCATGAGCACAAAGTGAAATATCAATAACACATAACACAGAAGTTTTTCCGGGAAAGCGTAAAGCTAAAAATCCCACTATCATATATTATGTATATAATGAATCATGAAACAATCTCATAGAAAACTCTAATCCAAGAGCTCTCAGTACAATACAGTCGTCTCACACTGTCATACACAAATTACCAAATACATGTGCCAATTTCCATGTCTAGACAACCTGCCTCCTCTACACAAACTCTGCAATTCGAATTCTTAGAATCATTCTGAATTACTTAGTTTGCACATGCTCATAAGCATATCCAATGCATGTGTGATCAAATCACAACTGATAGCCAACTGTCCCTTTCACCTGTTATCTCAACTGGGTCTTCATTGGATTCACATGCATGTAGTTAACTGTGGTGAATCTTCAGTTGCATGTGAGTTCACTGATTGTGAATTAATGAATAATTAATTCACTGAACTCACACTAGTACAACTAAGATTAATTCACTTAACTACACTTGTAATTCTATTACAAATCCAAATCACTCAGTTATTAATGAGATAATAGATTAATATTTATTTTCTAATTTATTTAAGGGAAAAGTAAATTAGACACATGTTTCTTGTTGACTTTTCAACACTCCCTCTCAACAAGAAAGGGATTATCCTTCACCCCAATCCTGTCTCTATGATATTCAAATTTTCTCCTCGTGAGCGCCTTCGTCAGAATGTTTGCATCCTGTTCTTCTGTAGGAATGTATTGAAGCAACATGATCTTCCGCTGCACACAATCTCTGAGATGATGATACCGGATATCTATATACTTAGATCTGTCATGAAACACATAATTAATTGAGAGTTTAATACAACTCTGATTATCACAATAAATCATTGTCAGATCTAAATGAGAACCAAACAAACCAACCAAGATCTTCCTCATCCAGATAGCCTCACATGCAGCTTGAATCGCTGCCATGTATTCCACTTCTGCTGAACTAAGTGCCACGAATCTTTGTTTTCTGTTGTACCAAGAAACAACTGTAGATCTGATACTAAAGATCCCTCCTGGTGTGCTCTTTCTGTCCATTGGGATGCCCACCCAATCTGCATCCATGAAGCCATGAAAATTCACCTCATCCGTCTGTTTGTACCATAATCCATACTCATATGTGCCCTTCATATATCTCAGGACATGCTTACCCACCTTCCAAAAGAGTTTGGTAGGCTTAACCATCACTTTACTTAGTTGGTTAACCGCATAGCAAATGTCTGGTCTCGTGTTCACTAAATACATTAGCGAACCCACTAATCGTTGATAGACAGTAGCATCCACTACCTCTCCAGAAGTAGCATCCTCTTTCCTCCAGTTTCCTAGAAGAGGAGTATCCATGGGTTTCCATCCCTCCATGTGAAACTTACCCAATATCTCCCTTGCATACTTTCCTTGAGACACAAAAATTTCACCATCTCGCTGCCATATTTCCAATCTAAGGAAATAATGAAGAAGGCCCAAATCCTTCATCTTGAACTCCTTTGCAAGGTCATCCTTTCATGAGTGTATCAACTACTCATCACTAGTAAGTATTAAATCATTAACATAAAGAACAATGATTAATAGCTTACCCTCTACCACAATTTGGTATAGGTTTGCATCTGCTTCACTTTTGGTGAAGCCCAATATAGTGAAATAGTTGTCTATCTGAGTGTACCAAGCACGGGGTACTTGCTTCAGCTCATACAATGCTCTCTTGAGTCTGCACACATGCGAGTCTCTGTCAAAGGTCTCAAAATCTTTTGGCTATTCAATGTACACTTCTTCCTCAATGATCTCATTGAGGAATGTAGTTTTTACATCCATATGATGAATGTGCTAGCCCATCTGTGCTGAGAGTGCAAGGATGGATCTTATGGAAGAGTACCTTGCGACATGTGCAAAGGTCTCCTCATAATCTATCCCCTCGATCTGTGAGAAGCCTCGGGCCACAAACCTAGCCTTGTATTTCTCCACACTCCCATCAACATCTTGCTTTACCTTGTAGATCTGTCTCGGTCCTACCACTGATTTATCAATCGGTCTTGGGACAATTTCCCATGCACTATTTTTGACAATGAAGTCATACTCCTCTACCATAGCATCAACCCAAGTAGGGTCCTGCACTTATTCTTGAAAGAAATATGGTTCAGTCATAATACATTTTCTCATAAGAGCCATGTATCCAGCAAATTGATCAGGAGACTATCTTTGTTTGCGCTATGAAATAGGGGCTCCTACATTCTGTGCAGCATCTAGTATCAATCTATCAGCATCCATGGTGCGCTTTCTACCATTTCTGATGGATGGATCTTCTTGAGTGGTTTCCTCCACTCCATTAATCTCCTCATGTGGTTGATCCACATATTGAGACTCATCCTTGGGAACCAACAGTTCCTCTTCTACATGCAAGTCTAGCTCCCTCTCAAGCGACAACCACATGGCTTTCCCCTCATTGAATTTTATATCTCGTCGCATAACAGTCATCTTACTATTCATAAAATACACACGATAATTATGGGGTGTTTCCGTGTACCCCACAAATATACCAACTTCAATAGTCAGTTCCAACTTCTTCCTAGCATCCTTGTTTACATGCACATAAACAGATGAACCAAAAATTTTAAAATGAGAAACATCAGGTTTCTTACTAGTAAAATCTTCTTCATGTGTACTCATGCCAAGTACTCTATGAGGAAAATGGTTATGCACATAAACCGCAGTATTTCATGCTTTTTCCCACAAATTCATTGGTATGCCTTGATCATGCAACATCGCTCATGCTGCACCCACGATCATTCTGTTCTTTCTCTCCACGACCCCATTTTGTTGTGGGTTATGAGGTGCTATGAGTTCTCTCTGAATTCCTTCTCTGTTGTAGAAGTCTTTGAATTCGTTAGAGATGTATTCTCCACCATTATTGATCCTTAGAGCCTTCACTTGCTTCCCCGACTCTTTATCCACCAATGCTTTAAACTCACAAAACTTTGAGAATGTTTGATCCTTCTTCTGCATGAAGAATATCCATCATTTACGAGAAAATTCATCAACAAAAATAACATAATACCTATGTTTTGTTGTTGAAGCAACCGAGAATGGTCCACACATGTTTGTATGAATTCTCTCCAGGATCACCGAAGCACGGTTCTCCTTTTCATGAAAGGTGGACTTTACATACTTCCCCAAGGTGCACCCCTTGCACTGATCTGACTGAGAAAGTGTTCCCCTTGGAAGTCCAGTAGATATTTGTTGCATGATCTTCAAGGCTCCATGATGAATATGGCCTAATCTCCTGTACCATAATTCACCTTCATCTCAACTCATCACTTTTTCTTCCTTTCCTATCATGGCACCGCAACCATATACCTCCAACATGTAGATATACTTAACTCAAATCCCTATCTTCTTGACTTGACCTGTTGCTTTATGTCACAGGTATGATTTTCCACTGCTAAAAACAACATCATAGCCTTTGTCCTCCAACATTGCGACCGAGACCAAGTTTTTCTTCAGACCTGGAACATGCATAACATTTTTCAATTGAAATGGTTTACCTAACTCCCTCTGAAAGGTAATGGTACCAATACCAGTTGCACTGTATCGTCCATCATCACCCATCTCTATATGCATTTTGAGATATTTCTCCTCCAAGTCAATGAAAGACTCTTTATCTCCCGTCATGTGGAAGGAAGTGCCACTATCCAAATACCACATCGATCATGATGCACTTGATGCCATGCATGCGATCAAAGAGAAGTCAAGATCAACTTGTGAGACAAGAGCCTCACCAGTTGCATCTCTAACAACCATCTTGTTCTTCCTCTTCTGTGGACAATTAGTAGCTAGATGCCCATATTCGTGATAGTGAAAATACTTCACTTTGGACAAATCGAGCTTCTTGACTTTAGACTCAGATTTTAGATGGAATTTCTTCCCTTTCCCTTTCCTTTCCTTAGCAATCAAAGCACAATCCTCTTCATCATCATGCTTTGATGAAGATCCATCTCTGGTGTTCCGCTTGAAATCCTTTTGCACTAGATCCGACCATAGTCGTTCCCAATCCGGCAATTTTTCCCTTCCATTGGCAGAGTCTTGATAACTGTGCCAACTCTTGGGAAGTCCTAGGAGCGCCAAACTCACCAAATCATCAGCAGTGATTGTTATTCCCACACTTCCAAGCTCATCCCGACATTCGACAAACTTTGTGAGATATTTTGGAATGGTGTCGCCCTTTTCCATCTTGATCTTCTTGAGTTTATCTTTGAGCGCCAATTTCCTATGGTCACTACTGTTTTGGAACAGATCTGTCAAAACCTTCCACATTGCATGTGGTGTGGTTTTCCCATGGAGACCTGAGACAATGTGGTCTCATACTCCCTCCAACAGAATCATCCTCACCTTTGCCACTTTCTTTTTCCATGCATCAAGATTTGCAGTGTTTGTCGCATCTGGCTTAGGAACATTGTTTTCAATGTAACCCTTCAAGCCATTGTCTTCAAGCATTTCTTCCATCCTGTCCTTCCAAGCAATGTAGTTAGAGAATCCCTCGAGTGCATACTCCAACCTCAAGCCATTGAAAGACATTTCGATCTTCAATTAACTGTTGCACCAAGAAAATATTTCAAATTCGAATGGTATGCAACCACAAAACTCAACTGCTGCCTTTCCTCTTGCCCTGGGGGGTTCGCACCCCACCTAAGAGAAACCTAAGGGAAGTTTTCACCCTGCCTGTGTATAGCCTGCGAACTTGCCTGGGAAGTTTGCACCCTGCTAGTGTATTTCCCTGCAAACTTGCCTAGGAAGTTCGCACTGTACTCAATTGTAGGGTGAGGGGAGTTCGCACTCTGCTAGTGTATTTGCCTACGAGAATTCCAATGAATTTCGCACCCTACCTTTGTCTAGGGTGCGAGAATTATTGTTCCTAAAAATGATGGTAGTTTTCAATACTAGGGTTCTCACCCTGCTAGAGACGGGACCTATGAGAACACGATTATGTTCGCACCTCACTTCCGTAGCTCCGTGGCCTCCATGGCTCTGATACCATGTAGAAATTTCGATACCCAAATGAGTATTCCTACGATTCTCCTGATCTAACAATTTCCGCCACTATTAAATACATAATCACTTCTTCTAATATTATTGTGGATAAACTAAACCACGATCACAACCATTAGAACAAAGTGAAATATCAATAACACATAACACAAAAGTTTTTCCGGGAAAGCGTAAAGCTAAAAACCCCACTATCATATATTATGTATATCATGAATCATGAAACAATCTCATACAAAACTCTAATCCAAGAGCTCTCAGTACAATACAATCATCTCACACTGTCATACACAAATTAGCAAATACATGTGTCAATTTTTCGTGTCCAAACAGCCTGCCTCCTCTACACAAACTCTGCAATTTGAATTCTCACAATCATTCTGAATTACTTAGTTTGCACATGCTCATAATCATATCCAATGCATGTGTGATCAAATCACAAATGATAGCCAATTTTCCCTTTTGTTATCACTCCAACAAACTCCTTAGGGTTGTAGGCTAAGGATGCTTGGTAACTTAGAAATAATGTGTATATGTGCTTGGAACAATGGGGTCTTTAATGATTAATGAAATAAACAACTCATCACACATATAAAGAAACAGTGCTTTCAGGAAACAATAATCAAATCAAGTAATTTGAAAGGGGGGATGAAGAACACTATTCTTGATTGCCAAATACAAGTGAATGTAGGGCTTAATGCAAGATAGAGAGGAATCCTTTAATTTCAAGTCTATGAGCTCAATAAAGAGATAACAGTCTTCATGAACTAAAATAAACTGAAACAAAGTACAGAAAAGGAAAGATGGACAACTTTGATATTGAAAACGAAAGGAAACTGAACTTTATTTCTGCAAAAAGAGTCTATACAGTGGCACAAAATATCTCCTAGTTTGAACCCCTGTCTCTTAGAAAAAATAGGCATTTGTAGCCTCTTACAATCAGTTTTACTGATCCTAAAAACATGGATCTTTGTTTAAAAATAGCAATTCAAATATAACTAAACAACTTGATAATAAAGGCTTGATAACTAAACTATCATTCAAATTGTCTTCAATCTCAAAAAATTTCCATCTGTATCCTTCAGCTTCTGGAATCCGTGGTGTCAGGAAACATGCTTAGGAACCTCTCTTGGAAGATGGATTTCTTCAGGGTTCATAGTTGATACTTGAGGAAACTTGTTTGAAATGTGGTTCCCAAAATTCCCTCGAATCTCTGATGCAGAGTCCTTTGTAGGCGAGTTGTTATCCCCCTGATACTCTGGAACTCTTCTATAACCTATGAAAAATGACCTGTCCCGTCCTTGTCTTCCAAAAATGCTTTTCCTTCTTTCACCAGCTAACTCGCTTTATATTTCACTGGTTAGCTGGTGAAAGCGTTGCCTTTCACCAGCTAACTGGTCACAAAAATACGTTGTGCGCTGGTGAAAGCCCTGCCTGCGCCCAAAATGAGTTTTCACCTTCAAAACTGTGATTTTATAAAAAATTCAATGTGTTTCTGATTTCTCCCCTTGCATGTTTACAACAACCTGAGCAAGTAATTTCAAATCTGGATGAGACTTTTTCTTTTTCTTTTTCTTCAATCTTCTGATTTTTCTTTTAAGGTGCTTTGCTAGCCACCATAGACTGTTGTAATCTTTGGTGATCTTTTGTTTTCTTTTATTTTCCTTGACACTTTCCCGAGCTAGTCTTTTAAATGCAGCGTTGGTTTTTGCAAAGTTGTCAGACAACTTATTGTATCTTTCTTTCATTACCCATTCTAAGACCTCCTGTTGAGCGATTACCTCTTTAATATGCTTGATTTTCTGTGTTTTCTTCGACTTGGTGCTCTTTGATGTTTCTCCTTCCTCAGTGTTAGTAAAGTTCTCATAATTCTGTGCAAACTCAATTGAGTGTTCAGGGATTTTGATGACAGGGCTCTCATCTTCTTGCTCTGGTTCTGAGTCTGTGTAGGGTAGGTTTAATATGTTTGTTCTCTTCTCTGTAAGCTTCTCTGTAGGCTTCTCTATAGTAGTCTCAAAATTCAGCTTTTTCTTTGACCTGTGAGATTTCACACCAGAGATTCTATCTTCTGGAGGTCCTGGGAGGGTCCTCCTCTTCCTCGAACTTCTTTGAGGAGTCAACTAATTCTTACCATCTTTCCCCTGTTCATTCATGAGCTGTGTTTGAGTCTCAAATCCCTCCCCAAATAGAAAATGATGCTAGCTCCTTCCCTTCTGTCTTAATTCCTCCAGAATGATCAATTTAATAAGGCCAAAGTGGCACAGAGTATTCTTGATGCTTAGGGGTTGAGCCCTGATCTTTTTGCAGAACTTAGTTAAACTCTTATGTAAGAATAAAGGTAAATTGAGGAGAGTTTTACCTGTGAAATGGTCTAGGAGCTTGAAACAATACATCATGAGTTTGTCATGCCTGCCCTCCGAGGTTATGTAGAGTTGGATGCCCTTAAACAAATCCTGCCAATCATCTTCTAAATGGGAAACTGGCATGTTTTTTTTCCATGCATTATGCCTAAACTCTTCCTTCAAATAAGCTCTGAAGTTTACCTTTTTGGTGGCAGTGATTTTGAACCAACTCTGGCCCGATCTTGGTAGGCTGGTTGCTGCAGCAATGGCAGCTTCATCTACAATGATCTCCAAGGACCCAACACGAGCCTTATTCCCATCAAAAGTTTTGGCAAAATCCTCTGTTGTTGACTGGTGACAACCGTTCTGTAGCCTCTGAACAAATTCAATACAACCTGCATTTGAAAAGTGTTTCTGTACTTCTGGATGCATCTGTAGGAAATATAGGTTGTCCAACTCTTTTCTCAGTAATGAACTGTTGCGTCTCCTCGCCATCTGCAACTCAAAACCTGAAACCACTCTTCGCACCAATCACTGCAAACTGCTATTCGGACTCAGGTCTTGCGCTGGTGAAAGCACTCGGCTCTATCTTTCAACATTAGAAATCTAGCATACATTTGAGAGTTATGCGTGTTGGGGAAGCGATGAATCGATTTGATGTTGTCAGCCAGGTAGTACAGCTTCTGTACCTGCATTAATGGATTCGAATTTTCCATTCCCAACGCCATGATTGTGGAGCATGATTTACTGAACTAGATCCTATTTATAATCTGATTTGGATGTGCAACTCGAGTTTTCATGATTATCCACTTTCACCAGCGCGTCCTTCTTGATTGCATGACGTGAGTTGATCGCATCATCATTTGATTTTTGAAACGTGGATAAACGCATGTGATTCCTGCTTTCTCTAGCCAACGACCCATGGGAAACGTTCCTTAGCTATTGAAACTCACCTCTTTCACCATCGCACCACCCCATGAGAAATGCTCCTTAGCTGTTGCAACTCACCACTTTCACCAGCGCACACCCGCGGGAAAACGCTCTTTGGATGTTTGAAAATTCCCGCTTTCACCAGCTAACAACCTGTGAGAAATGTTCCTTAGTTGTTGAAAGTTGCCACTTCCACCAGCTAACCACCATCTTTTAAGCACGCGTTATCTATTGAAAAAATTTTATGAAAATTTTGAAGAGAAGACTTTTATGGGTCATCTTATTTCTAAGACAAAAATCAAAACCTAAGTCTTGCAGCTAGAAAAACTCAAAATCAATTTGAGAAAACTACCAATAGCCATGCTATCTACCACAAAATGTGACCATAGCGATAGGTTCATTTTGGGAGCTAACATTTGGCTCCAACTGGGATGGGCATCTACCTGTGAGGTGACCAAGAACCTAGCTAGACTCAGTTGCCTTATTACAACTTAAAATAGAAATTTGAAAAATAGTTTTGCTAGTGCCATTGGGCATGGATTTATTGAAATGATAGAAATAAGGAAAAAATAACTGAAAAAGAATATGTACAAGTAGAACAGGGCTTCAAATGAATCCTTATGAGAAATAGTTCTTCAGGAAGCACCCATTGAAAGGGCCACCTACTACTTCCTTGCCTGAAAGAGTTTGGAGAACAAAGGTGTTGTTCTGCTGCACTGCTGTTATGACAAAAGGACCTATCCAGAGAGCCTCAAATTTGTCGTGTTTCCCCTTCTCCTGTCTTGTTGCATCCCACTTTAAGACTAAATCCCCTGTTTTGAAAACATTTGATTTGACTTTCTTGTCGAAAGTTTCTTTGATTCTTTCTTGATGCAATTCTGTTTTTTCCAAGAGCTGCTCTCTATCTTGCTGTAGTTCTACCAAATTATGAATTCTCCTGGTCAAATCACTTGGTTCAGAATCAGTTTCTTGTAAGAACTTTGCAACCGGAAATGCAAGTTGAATAGGAAATATGGCTTAAGTACCATATACCAACTTGAAAGGAGATGTACCAATTGATTTCTTACATGTAACCCTGTCAACCCACAAAGAAAACTTCAGTTTGGAATCCCAACCTCTGGCATTTTGTTCAAGCATCTTCTTTATAATTCTAACTAAACTCTTGTTGGATGACTCAGCTAAGCCATTCCCTTGTGGATAGTAAGCTGTGGAATGTACCAGCTGAATTCCCATCTCTTCACACAATTTCACCAAGTGTTTATCTTTGAATGCAGTAGCGTTATCAATGACTATTCTCTTAGGGCAGCCAAATATGGAAAATATGTTTTCTTGCAGAAAATTTATGATGATAGTATGATTGGCATTCTGGGTGGGAATAGCCTCAATCCACTTTGTAAAGTAATCGGTGGAAACAAGGATCCACCGGTGCTGACCACTAGAAGGTGGATGAATTTCACCTATGAAGTTCAGGCCCCACTGCTAGAAAGTCCCTGTGACCACTATAGGTTTGAGGGGAAGGGACTTACGTTGTTGTTTGCCTTCAAACCTTTGACACTTGTCACATGTTTTCACAAACTCATACACATCTGAAAATAAGGATGGCCAGTAGTAACCAAATCTTAAGATTTTATGTGCGGTGGTTTTCCAATAGTGATGTCCCCCGCATTCACTATTATGAAATTCAATCATAAACTTAGATGCTTCTTCTTGGTTTACGCACCTCAACAATAAACCTATGGGATTTTTCTAGAACAACAAGTTGTCATTGATTCAGAAATTTATGGCTTTGAGCTTCAAAGCCCTTCTTTGAGTTTTTGTCAAATCTGATGGGACTGATAAAGTTTGCATAAAATGAATAATATGGCTGTACCACTTGCAATTATCTAAGTGAGATGAGACCTGGATTTCCTCACCTTCTTTATTCTTTGAAGGCTGAACAGTTTCTGCATTAATACTCATCAAATTTATTTCAAGCAGCCTGCAATTTTCCTTTGGCAGAAGTTTGGCAAGGCCCTTACCTTTCACAAGTTTTGCTGGTTTGATTTCAACATCGAATTCAATCAACTTTGCTATCCACTTACTCCTTTTTCCATCTATGTTGGGTTGGACAAGCACATCTTTAACTGAACTGGAGGGAACGAAAGCTATTACCTTTGCCTGAAGAATGTAAACTCTGAAAGCTTTCAATGACTTGACAAGTGCATATGCTTGTTGTTACACGTCAAAATTGCTCAGATGGATAAGTGTCGCATTGTCCCTATCAGTCGTCGAAAGTGTCGCATCTTCCCTACAACTTTTGCAAGTGTCGCAAGTTGATTATTAGTGTCGCAAAAAATGTTCAGACATGATGCCATGGTAACGACGCTAAGGAGGCACTTATGACACCTCATATGACTGATTTGAAGATCAAGAACTGATTCACTGGAATCAAATAACTCTTGACACCTGAAAGAGGCCCTGAAACACTGATTTGGAGGGGGAACGCTCCCCTGCTATAGCTTCAGAAGCACTGGCACTTCTCTACTATGGTTCAAGGAGCGTTATAACGGCCTTTAGGCCCTTCTGGAGGAGCGTTGCTCACCTTAAGAGAGCTGGTGCTTTTCCAAGGCACACCAAGAGCGCTATAATGCTCTGATACCCCTTTTAGGGGAGCGCTCCCTATTCTGGGTCAATTGTTAGCCCGTTGAGTCGAATGAGGAGGAGATCATTCGAGATTAGAAGGTAGTTGTACTCGAATTCTTGGTTTCATCAAAAGATCCCTGATCCAAGGAGGTGGTTCCTAACTGGTTCTAAACATAACTCAAGAGGTTAAGCCCTTCCTAACCTATATAAACAGGATCTATGATGGTGGAAAAGGGGAAGAACTGAACATATGAAACTTATGATCTTGGAGGAAACTGACAGTCAACCAAAGGAGAGTGATCAGTGAAGCTGCTGTTATCCAGGGTGTGGATCTTTCAGGCAAGGGTTAGATGAAGAGGACTTGACGAAGCTGTCGCATTCGCATCTACGATTGTAAGTATTGTTGTCGTTATTCTCATTAATATGACACGCTTGGCCTGTTTCTTTCTAGTTTTTGTCTGATGTTACATGAACTTATCATTTAGTGATAGATCTGTTTTCAAGCTAATTTCAATAGAGTAGGAAGTGGTCGTATCTTGTTTTGTCCACAGACCTCAGCGAGGAGCAAAGGATTGGAGCGCAACTCGGAGCGTGCAGGGACAAACGTCGATTAAAAGGTACTTCTTTTATCCTCCATTCTCATGCATTAGTTTAGATGGATTTGAAAGGAAGTCAGTGTCCACGTTAAGCATTTTTCTGTCTAGGGTTAAGGTCAAGCCTTAGAGGTGATCTACCTGTCCGCAGGGAGATTTTCCTACAACAGAAACTAGCGACTCCACTGGGGAGATAGCCTTGAATCGAAACCTCTTATTTTGATTTTTCTCCTCATTGAACTTGTTCTATCCCTTGATTGTTTTAGACCTGGTTCACCCCTCTTTGGTTAGTTTCATGAGCTGATTGGCTCCTTACCTTGTTACATTCAGCATATTTATCAAGCTCAGATCTCAATTTTTGAAATTTTTTGACATTTCTGGGACTTTTAGACCCTGGCGCCCCTGACCTAGTATTATCAGAGCGCCAACGCTTCTAGTAGCCTTACACAGAGCACTATAATGCTCTTTTCCCTTGGAAACAGAGCGCCAGCCCGCTTTTGGACCAAAAAACCCTCCACAATTGCATTTTTCGGGGTTTGCCTCTGTGGCTCTTCTGCTGAGTGATCTAGTGAGTCAATTTGTCTTCCCTTTTAGCATTGACATCTATATTTTTTAGGAATAAACACCTTGTTGATAGGATCTTGTAACCTTCTTCACCTTTTTGCATTGAGTTTTTCCTGTTGAGTGAAGCTTGGAACCTATGCATTTCTTTTCTTTTCTCTTCGATTGAGCAAAAACCCTGGTGAAGGTCATCAAAGGTCTACAGACTGCTGTATCTTGTTTTCAGTCAAGGTCATTTGTTCTTCAACTCTTATTTTTTGGGTGTGAAGTTTGTTTTTCTTTGATTGCTTCCTTTCTTTCATTTTTCGTTTGATTCCTACGAAGGGTGTATTGTTTGCGTGACTTTTTCTTATGCTAGTTTGGTTTTCATTCACACCAAGAAGATAATTAGCAAAGATAAGCATTGTGATTGTATCGATCATCATCCATATGCAAACAATAAAGATATATTCATGATTGATTGAGCATATTGGAAGGCATTTAAGAGTTTTTGCATCACATCATGATTTGATTGAGAAAAAGAATTGTTTGAGAGCATTCCGTAGTTGTGCTTGTTAGTGAAAGAACTTTCTCTCTCCCATAGCTAGATGTTCATCGAAAGGAAATGAATGTTTATCATGATCGATGCATTCTTTGGATCTGAGTCACAATTTCATTTGTTTCACTTCCATGCACCCCTTTGCGTAAAGAACAACCATAAAAATCAACGCTAATTAAAATTTATCTAGAAACTTTTCTTTGCTAGAATCCTCCACCAACAGTAGAATAGGTGTAGTACTTTGGATTAGGCTGTGAGCATAACTCTCCAAAGTTTTCAAAACAAACGTTAGTATCCTGAGTTAGGGAGAGTAAATCCAGTTATCGTATAAGTCTGCCTGGGACCCCCCTCTCACACAGGGGTTACGCACGAGGTTGCATTCGGGTAAGCTACGGGGACTAACCCTCCGTGGTTTAACTGTTTGTGGTGGTCAAATCGTATTATGGGGATCACTTTGAGGTAAATCCACAATTACTGCGTGGAAGCCTCTTAGTTGGTTTTGGGCTTGATACCCTGCCCGTACGTTCGGATCGAACTGTCGACTGTTCCCGCCCAGTGGCTAACTGCGAATTGGTAACCTTAGTG
>JASDQU010097084.1:2626-21629 GCA_032191745.1 Picea mariana | reverse complement strand
TTTGAATAGGGTGAGTTACCTTTACTTGAATAGGTGTAAGTGTCTTTGTTTAAACAAGTGCTCCATTGTTTTGATCTACCATTCTTTCAAAGCGATACAACTTTTTTCATGGGAACAACTTTGATTTCTTTCATTCATATGAGTGTGAGTAACCTTCATTTTTTTGGTAAGGGAATGACTCAACCACAAGGCTATGGGTCAATCATGAATAACGAATCCCAACATTCAGCTTCTCAGTATGGTATACCATATTACAATAATGTAATATGGTATACCATATCTCATGTAGATTTTTTTTTTTTAAACTTAAAGGAAGCGTGGAAATATCAACAATAGTTCATCGCAAGGAAGGGAATTTTTTTGAACAAGCGTGGCAATAGAAACGAAATTTTTTCACACTTTGCCACAATTTTGCGTCACAAATATAGCATATGCGTCGTAAGTTTTGTCTCTGCCAAACATTTTCGTCGATGTTGCCACGCTTTTGCATCACAACTTTCCACAGTTTTGTGTCACACGTATGGCATCTACATCATAATCTATTGGTAAGTTTTTTACCTTGGCATGATTTTTCGTCCCTATTGTGACGAAGTTTCATCGCTATTTCCACGCTTTATAAGGTAAACCTATATTGATGGTGATGACACCTGGAGGGATAATTTCGTCGATGTTTCCACGACACCTAGTTCATGGATATAGCAACAAAAAATAGTGTTTGCTTTCATGGAAAGTGTGATGGATATGTGTGGCAATAGAAACGAAAAACCGTGGCAACTTTGGTCATATGTAGTAGTGAGAGACAAGGAGCAACAAGACGACTTCAATGTCAAATTGATGCAAAGCTTGGATAGAATTGAGAAAAAGATGGATAAGGATACATAGACAAGTAGGTCAGGAAGACACAAGTCTCATGATGAGAAAAGAAGAGAAGCAAGAAGTGTTGATAGGCATCATTATCACTCACCAAGGAATTCATTTAGGAAAGTATGCAGTAGCTCAAGTCCATCTCCTATCAGAAAGCATAAGAGAAGGATTGGGGTAGATGAGCTACAGGGAGAAATGAATAATATCAAGCCTCCTACCTTTGACAGTGAGCACAAGAAGGATGAATACGCGGAGACCTGGTTTTTGGGTATGAGGAAGTAATTCCAACTACATAATTATTCTACGTAGGAAGAAGGAAGAATTTCCATCTATCAACTAAAAGGAAAAGCATTAATGTGGTGAGATGATTTTGTGCAAGTGCAACACATTGATGAAAATAAAGTTACTTGGAGGGATTTCAAGAGGTATTTCCAAAAGAAATATTTAACCAAGTGGTACTATTACAAGAAAATGAAGGAATTCTTTGAACTCAAGCTTGCAAGTATGAAGATAGATGAGTATGAAAGGAGATTCTTAGAGTTGTTGAAATACGATGCATTCATCAAGGATGAGAAATTTAAAATTCATAGGTACCTGAGTGGGTTTCCCTCATTTATTAGCGATAACATACAATATGATGATCCCAAGACATCGAAGGAAACTATAAGGAGAGATAAATGTCTCTATGAACATAAAAGGGGAAGATCGAATTTCCAAAAGGCCTGGGAAGACAAGATAAAAAGCAAGGTGGAATAGAGGAATAAGGGGGCTAAGCCACCATTGTTTAGAAATACTGTGAAAGGATATCCAACTCACAAGGATTCTAGAATGACGGAGACAGTGGAGAAAAATCCAAGGCAGCAACCTATTCAATGTTGGGGTTGCGGCGAGGATAATATACAATAGATATTTCCCTCAAAGAGGTGATAAAGCAAGGACTGCGAACAATGTACAACAAGCTGCGACAGTTGAGGACATGGGCATAAATGTACCAAGGATTTACACAACCCTAGATAACAAGGAGGATGAGTTTTAGTCACACATGATTCAAGTGGAAGGTAATATTAATGACCAACCCATTACTATTTTAATTGATTCAGGAGCTATTCATAGTTATCTAGATCCTAAGATGGTGGAAATATTCCTTTTCTCGAGGAGCAAGCTTGGAAAATCTTCGTTAGTGCAATTAGCTACAGGAGAAAAAAAGGAAAATTAATGAAATGGTTAAGGCATTTCTAATGGAGATGGATGGAATATGCACAAATGTTGATTTAAATATTATACCTTTGGGCTCATATGATTGCCTCATTGGTATGGATTGTTTGGACGAGCATCATGCTATCCTAAACTGTTACAAAAAGGAATTTACTTGCTTTGATGAGGAACAGAACTTAAGAACAATTCAAGGAATTCCAAGGGTTGTAACTATCATATAAATTTCAGCCTTGCAATTGAAGAAAAGATACATGAAAGGATGTCAAGTATTTGTAGCACACATGCAAGATGAACCTAAGGATAAAGTTCCAATTGTTGAAGACTACACAGTTTTGAAAGTGTTTGAGGTTGTCTTTAAAGAGACACTAGGGTTTCCACTGAAAACAAATATTGATTTCTTTGTAAATCCAATGTAAGGAGTAGCACCCGTATCCAAGACTCCTTATAGGATGAGTACACCAGAATTGAAGGAGTTGTGTATGCAACTTGAAGAGATTTTGAAGAAGGGGTATATACTCCCAAGTGTGTTTCCTTAGGGTGCCTCGGTATTGTTCATGAAGAAGAAGGATGGTACACTGAGACTTTGTATCGACTTCAGGTAGTTGAACAAGGTAACAATAAAGAACAAGTATTGGTTGCCAAGGATAGATGACCTCTTTGATCAACTGCGAGGCACATAGATATTTTCAAAGATGGATGTCAGATCTGGATATCACTAAGGGAGAATTAAGGAAGAGGAAATCAGTAAGACAACCTTTAGAATGAGGTATGGACATTACATGTTTACAGTGGTGCCATTCGAATTGTCAAATGCACTAGTTGTCTTCATGTGTTTGATGAATAGACTTTTCATAAGTTATTTAGATAAGTTTTCCATTATATTTATGGATGGCATACTTATTTACTCAAAGTATGAAAAAGAGAACGAGTAGCACTCAGGGATGGTGTTGCAAGGATTGAGGTACCATCAAATTTATGCAAAGTTGAGCAAGTGCTCATATTATTAGTGTCAAATTCATTATTTTGGTAATATCATTTCCAAGGAAGGGATAATTGTGGATCTAGAAAAGATAAAATCCATTGAGGAATGGTCGACAACAATAAATGCCGTAGAGGTGAGGTCTTTCATGGGACTTGTGGGTTATTATAGAAGGTTTATTGAAGGATTCTCATAGATTGTGCATCCAATTACATCTTTGCAAAAGAAAGGTGTGTGATTTGAATGGACTTTAGATTGTGTAAGGAGTTTTCAACACTTGAAGATTTGATAGACAAGTGCACCAATTTTGAGAATTGTTGATCTTGATGCAGACTTCGGTGTGTTCATAGATGCATGCATGGAAGGACTCAGTGGAGTCTTGAGTCAAAATGGACATGTGGTGTACCACAAATCAAGAAATTTGAAAGATCACAAAAGGCTCTATGCTACTCATGACATAGAATTGGAAGCCATAGTGCATGCCTTGAAAATGTGGTGACATTATCTCATGGGAAAAATTTTGAGCTAGTGGCATACCATAGTGGTCTAACGTATCTATTTGCACAACCAAGTTTAAATGCCAGGAAAAGTAGGTGGTTATAATTCCTCAATGAGTATGAATTTGACATAAATGATATCAGAGGAAAAGAGAACAAGGTGGTTGACACACTTCGTAGGAGGGTGCATGAGATACATGTTATAGCCATTAGCATGTGCAAATTTGATTTGTGTGAAAAAAAATTAGAAGTTTCCAAATCATTTCAGTGCTATGTTGACATAAAGGACACTTTACAACAAGGTATGTCACAGCAAAAATTTGAAGGTTATGAGTTGAGAGAGGATGGTATCCTCATGTATAGGTGTAGAGTCTATGTGCCAAATGATCAAGAATTGAAAAGTCTGATATTGTCAAATATGCATAAGGTTCATTATGTGGGACATCCAGGTTACCAGAAGACAATTGTCGTCGTCAAAAAGAAATTCTTTTGGCCAGGTATGAAAAAGGAAGTTGTTGATTTTATTGTTGGATGCCTTGAATGTCAAAAGGTTAAGGTTGAGCACATATATCCAGCTAGTTTGTGACAACCATTTTCCATTCCTGAGTGGAAGTGGGAAGTTGTAACCATGGATTTTATAACTAAGCTACCTAGGACTACTAAGAAACATGATTCTATTATGGTGGTGGTGAACAAGCTTACTAAAGATTCCCATTTTATTCCAGTGAATTCAACACACAAGGCAACTGACATTGATGAAATTTACATGTGATAAATTTCCAAGATGCATGGTGTACCTAAGATAATTGTGTCTAACAAATATTCCAAGTTCACCTCGCACTTTTGGAAAGGGAAAAAGGATTTGGGACAAATATGAACTTTATCACAACATATCATCATGAGACAGATGGACAAACAGAAATGGTAAACAGGTGATTGAAGATATGCTCAAAATGTATGTGATGGATAAGCCATCAAAATGGGAAGACTACCTTCACTTGGTAGAGTTTTCTTACAACAATGGGTATCAGGCATCTTTAAAGATAATCCCATTTAAAGAAATTTATGGTATAAAGTGCAACATGCCAGTGAGTTGGGACAACCCAATAGACTGTGCAGTAGTTGGGCTAGATATGCTCTGGAAAATGGAGGATCATATGGTAAATATCAGGAAGAATCTCAAGGTTGACCCAGATAGGAAAAAAATCTACACAGGATACCAAGTATCTCTACACACCCGACTGCGCTCTCATCGCCTCCCACAAAGGGTCCCAGTCGCGCACTCTCCAATGCACATGCATCATGCTATCAGAATCTTTTGATCACCTACATCCACACAGAAACACTTGATCGGCCTCATCATCCAAAAAAAAGAATCAAAATATGGAAAATTACAACCCCTTAGCCTCACCCATAGTGCGATACTTTCACCCAGACAGGTGTGCACATGTGCGCTCCTGTTTTTTGCACAATTGCGCACTAATGTGCAGCTTTCAGAGAAACAGTCGTGCATGAGTGCGCAATTGTCAGTCATATAGGCATGCATATCATGCACACCTGTCTTCCCATACTTTGCGCTCACATGCACGGTTGTGTCAAGCACAACCGCACATTATGTGCTGAAAAATGGATTATACCTGCACACATGTGCGCGGGTATTCCTTCTTTTCTCGTGCACTGGTGGGCACCTATCCAAAAATCTCCTTGTACGGCCCTCCATACAAACCCTACCTACATACTAGGGAATTCACAACATGTAGGAGGATAGGACCACTAACCTGTCTCTCGCCACTACCGGATCGGTAGCCTCATGCTCCCAGAATCTCCAAATCTCCTCAAAGCTATCTAGACAACTCAACAACAGTGATGGTTATAAATGAGGTGGCATTGTGGGCCCACCATCCATATATAGTCCCTTTTTCCCAACTTCCATACTCTATTATAGGATCCCAGAGCCTCTGTTTTCCGATCCGTTCTCATCCACGGGATCCTGGTCCCGCCATATACACATTCACATTCCCCATGTCATCATCTGCACTTGCCCTGGAGGAGCATTTTTATCACATCACATTCAAGTACACATGCTCATGTTCAATTTAAATCAAATAGTTTTTATATGTTCTTTATCATCATATATTGTTCATGTTGGGGATTTGGTTTTCACATGTGCAGGTACTTGTTTCGCAAGATTACATCCCCCTCAGGTATATGTTCGACACTGGCATGTAATTATTCCCTCTGTAAATCAATTTCATATCCCAACCGTACCCTCTGACATTTACCTTTAGGGTCCTTACATTCAGCTCTGCAATACCTTTACCTATGTTGCATTTGGGTATTTTCACACGGTAACACTCTCCCCCACATGAGTTATCCCATTCATATTTCCCCTTAGAAACTTGACACTCATGTTGATTTCACCCCCTAGGGATGGGAGTCCTGATAGTATTATGCACTTTCTATAATGAACCCCATACTTCTTCTCGTCATATTTCTAACCTTCCCAATGTACTCTTAGGTCATAACATCTTGGTTCTATTGACTGCACCTCTGTAGTATCATTATCCCTCCATCTCATCCACCATCAGTTTTCCCATCTGCAACTTGTCCTCCATTCATTTACCTAATATAGAAACCCACCCTCCACTAGTTTTCTTTCACAAACTTGCGCCCTAACAGGCCAAGCCATATTTCATTGGGTCACCCATTTCTATATCTGCATACTCAACCCAAATTATTCTTTATTTCTTTGGTAATTGTAAAAAGCCTTTGTTTATAGAATTTACTTAGCTTTTTTCATCGTCAACCTTGATGGCCTTCTTTTTTCTTGGCAAAGCAACCCATGTCGCCCTTGGTTTGGGAATCCACTCTCTTTTTCATAACAACATTGTTCATGAACCCCGAGTATCCCAATTCCATATACCCATGATCTCTGAGTTTGTCCACTTTGTTAGCCTTTGGCACAATTTAACCCCATATCTAGTCATCCCCCTGACACTAGATCCAATTTTACGGTTGTTTCCAATCAGCCTTCAAAATTCTCCAACCAAGGGCAGTCTTGAGTCTCCCAGAATATTGACTTCGTTCATGTTACCTGTCGGTACCTGATATCATCTTAGTGGATTTCACGAAGCTCTTTTATTCTTGGATTTGTGTCTCCCTTCCTGTCAACATCAACAAAATTTCTAGAAGGGAAACAATATCTTGACTCTCATTACCTTTACAATGAGGATTCTCGGACGAAATAGAGAGAATCATCATTTCTCTCTGATTTCGTTGACCCCCATAATACTCGACTTCAGCAAACTCCCATGTTATGGTGGGTGTTACTATATNTAGCTGAAGACCTCTAAATTCATTAGGCCATCAATGCCTACAAGTCATCGACAATTCCTACAGACGTCCTTGCCTCACATAAGAGTTCGTTCACCATTCAAAACTATCATATGTCGTTATCAACCTCCCCTGAGGGAACTGCAGTTATCTACATTAACATACATCTTTAGTTACAGTCTCACATTATGGTTTCATGACACGACCATGGGGCATGCCCGCCTCGTTTGTACACAAATCTTATTTTCTCTTCCTAGAGAAAGGTTTGGGTCCCACAGTTTTCCCTCTCCCTCTGATAGATTTATATTGTAGTTCCTCTCTTCACTCTTCATTACAATGACACTCTCAGAAAAATAAACATTGATGTATTTTGGCTATATGTATTCTCCTAACCTCACACATCAGGGGGCATCTGTTATCACTAAAAATCATCTGTAACATTGCACACAAATGGTTAAAGAAACACATCAATGCCAACAAAAATTAGTCCACCTACAACACCAAAATGCATTCAAAAGGCAAAAAACTATACAATTGGGTCAAAAATTGAAATGCATAGATTCACAAAAGGAAGCGTGCATAGTGCACAATATGCGTCGGCCAACATAGCCCTCAGTGCCCAAAATGTGAGACTATGTACGAGAAAAGTCGCACACTTATATGAATGACGCATTTATGGATCTTGTAGGCCCTTCAACCACTTGTCGTCCGACCCCCAACACGATTTGGCACTCATATCTGAGTGAAATCTAAATTGGGGGTTGGTCAAGATCTAAAGGGTTCCCTAAAAGGCCCCTTGTTGACACTATGAACCAATTGCATTTTTCCATGTATGAATGCTATAAATAAGATCCATGGGTGTGCTAAGAAACCAAGATCTTCATAGTATTGTTATGCTGCAATAATTCTTCTTTGGGAATCCTTTTTCTCTTGGAATCCTTCAAGAACCATTGCAATAGGCCATTCCACTCATCTCTTGAGGGAATAGGCATTGTTTTTATTCACCATTTTCCATTTCTTCCATTGTAATGAGAAGAGCTCTCAATTAGGGAACTCAAGAGCCCTCCCAAGGAGGAAGAGGGGAATCATACGTCCCTATCTTTCTCTATGGTGTTTTTCCTACTAATCTATTGATCCATTGGTAGCATTATGTTAGTCATTGTTTGATTTTCATGGTTCTAAGTTTCTCATGCTTTCTAACATTTATTTCTTAGTTTTTTTAGTTTATTTCTTTGTTTACATATGTGTTTGGCTTATCTAACCGACTCACAAAACTTATGTCTTGTCTAGAAGGCTCATCTAGACATCCAAGTGTTGTTGTTTTTCTCACCCGAGTGACAAAACCAACACAATAAGGACTTTTGTTGACTAGGCCCCCAGGAAAACAAACAGAACAAGGTCCTGAAAAGGGAAGTCGGGACATAGAATACCTACAACAGATGATAAAGAAACTGTCAAAGGAAATCGTAGACAAAAAAATAAGTGTTGGGGAAGGAAACCAAGGTCAAAGGTTGTAACACACCCATGGTGGGGGCGTCAAAATTTTTCTCTTCTTAGGAGAATCAAAACCCCCATTCGGGCTTTATATAGTATTTTTCTCTTCTAGATATTTCCATCCATGGTCTCCATGCTCTGAATTGAGCTCAGAGCTGGAAGGTAGCCTCTCCCAAGTTCTTCGGGTTCTTCCATCCATATATACTTGCATATGATCATGGGCTATGACCAAACGCCAAGACAAAAGGCGCCAAGACAACCACCGCGTGAATCGTCCGAAGTGGAAAATCTCTAAAGTTCACAATCTGATGTCACATACCCTCAGAGATTTTGACGGCCTTGATTGACTTTGATACTTTGAATTTCAGGAACTTTGAACGCTCCAAGGGATTTTCTCCCCAAAGTACTCTGTACCCGAAGTTACAGATCGAGCGCCACGCATCCCTTCTGAGCAACGGTTATGATCTACTTCAGGACTTCAGCATTCAGGAGTTTCGAACACTCCAAAACCTTTTTCCTCTGAAGTACTCCATACCTAGAGTTATAGATTGAGCACCACATATCCCTCAAGATCGATGGTTGTGATCTACTTCAGGACTTCAACTTTCGAGAGTTTTGAACACTCCAAAGCCTTTTTCCTTCGAAGTACTCCATACCTAGACTTACAAATCAAATGCAACGTGTTTTTCCCGATAAACGATCGATATATGTCCCTTGCCCTACTTCGGGTGACTTGCAGTCAATGCTTATCTCTTTCCTTCGAAGTGCTCAATACCCAGAGCTACAGATCAAACACCACATGTTTTATTCCAATGGACGGTTCATATGAACTCTGGCTTTCTGGCCTTTGGGAGTTCTTGTTCAACACACTCCCTTTTCTTCCGAAGTAACATTCCTTTGAAATGGCATATCTTCTACCACGCACCCCTTCCAACTGATGACTAGGATGAATTTGGGACTCTGGCCTCCGAAAATCCTTATGCCTTCACAATTATATTCTCCCAAAGTGACTTCTCTCCAGAGTGAAGGATCTGTCGACACCTGTCCCTTTGGATTGGATGGCTCAGATATGCTTCGACTCTTGACTCTTTGGGAGTTTTTTGATGCAAACTCCTCTTTTCTCCCAGATTCAGATAGCGTCGGGTTGACCGCAACCTCAATATGATGGTCTGAGAGTATCTACGTGACCCTAGAGATCTACAACTCGTAACTTTTGTGCAAGGGTCCCTTGGGTCCCAGTGTGTGCCACTCCAAGAGGGACACCTAACAAGGTCATCACTCGACACATGGGACCCCACATGAACTTGATGTAATACACACGTCCCCTCGATCGAACAGTCATGAGGGATCCTAAAGGATCCTTAGATCCACGATCCACATTAACTTCGGGACTTCAGGGGTTTTGGTGTTACCAAACCTCTGTCCTCCTGAAGTGGTCAATGTCGGGCTGAGTACATCGTAAATCCGACGGTCAGGATAGTCCTCGGGAATCCTCATATCTATGGCCCATATTAACTTTGGGACTTCGGGACTTCAGGGGTTTTGGTGTTACCAATCCTCCATCCTTCCGAAGTGGTCAACGTCAGGCTGACTGTATCATAGATCCAACGGACAGGATAGTTCCTAGGAATCCTTAGATCTACAGCCCATATTAACTTTATGACTTTGTGGGAATTCTCCTCCCGTACAACGAATATGCTCGATTCGTCGAACCCTCGAAGTTGGAAGGGTTCTAATGGTTAACACTCGCGTTATTTCTCCAAATCTGACGATCGTGAAGAACTTTGGCTTCTCCCAAACTAATCTCATCCATTTGTATTCCAAACAAAAGGATCTCTCCTTTTGGGACTTAAATCTCGCTATCCTACCTGAGATTTGTCAACTCCTTAAGTACTTAGGTATTTTGCGTTAATTCTCCTGAACTTAACACTTAGAGAAATCCTCCGCTCACCCCTTGCGTTCACTTATCAACTCTAGAATTAAAGGGGGTTCTCAATATTTTCCCGCCTCGCAAAGACTCTATACATACATGCACTACCTCTCCTGAGCTTAACCAACTCCTTCCTTCAGAATGATTGGGAGTGTCGGCATGCACGCATGAGGCTATGCCCCAAGGTCAACAAATTCACAGTTTATTTACTTTAACTTGAGCCACCACGGGGCTTAGGCATTTACGTGTACAAGTCAAAGAATTCCTTATTTTATTAAATATACATTCAGGCAGAGTTAGAAGGATATGGTATAACCATTGATAAAACATGCACATCCCTACAACATTCATAGGATATCCAACTTTAATTCATAGTTACCGCTTAAATACACAGGATATGAGAATACTTATCTATTACAGGTTGTATCCAACTAACTGATTGTGGGTGTTTGTCCTTCTTCCCAACCAGAGGCTCAGAGGAATTCATTCTTAGCACTCTGGCCACCCCCGTGCCAATCCATGATATCACCAGAGAATTTATGCCAATTCTCATCGATCCTTTCTCTTTCGCATCTTCTGTGAGGTTTATCAGATGCTTCCTCAGCATCAAGCTTGTGACCTTCTACTCAGGTCTCATTCTATTCATACTCTCATAGATATCCCTCTTTGTCACGACCTCGATGAGGATTTTCAGATGCTTTCTCCTCATCTGTCTCGTGGCCTTCGGCTCGTTCTCTGCTACTCGAATGTTCCTCGTATTCTCCACTCTTCTATTCATATACTCTTGCGTTCCTTGCATGCACATCTCTCCTATCTTGTTTCCTCCTGTCATAAAGAAAATCGGGTCAGTCTGGGCATTTTGGACCCTGTGGTACTTCGAGATGACCTTTCGTAGCAAGACCATTCTTCTATTCATGGGGGTGGTTGAGGTTTCAACCACCGGTCTTTTTCTTATTAACTGTTCTCTTATCGTTCTCACATTCTTTCCTCTAGTGATATCATGGCTAGTACTTTCAAGGCTTCACCCCCACGATCAATTATTGGAAATTAAACAATGATACATTTACAATGTTCCCATGCCACAGCATGGTAATTCTAATTAATGATTAATTAAAATTTGGGGGAAACAGGGGTGTTACAATCCCCCCCACCCCCCTTTAAAAGGAACATCGTCCTCGGTGTTCTTTCTCAGTAACACATGTCATGCATTTGTCTTTCAGCCACTTCAGGAGTCTTTACCTTCTTCCTTGGTTAGGTCCCTTTTTTAGACTCTTAATCTTCATCATCTGCCTTCTATAATTATTAGACAACAAACACATTAATCATAGTCTCATGCGAAAACATTTTACTGTTGCATAAAATTTCCAGGAAAATTTCATAATCTAGCACAATACTTATCTGCGCAGTTTCTAGATTTGTATCCACGTGGTTGTCTTGTTATCTAGGCTCATTGTTTTTCCTTGACATACTCGTTGTGTGCATGATCCCAATCAATATTTGACAAAAACTATCAGAGTCTCCTCTTCCTTGCCATCACTCACCCTCCAGGCCTAGGCTCAGGCATCCCCTTCTCTATTATATAGTTCCTCGAGTGATACATCTTGCCTTACCAAGGTTTTATCATATAGGAAGAATCCCAGAGACTTTATCGAGCTTTATAGTCGAGGCATCCCTCAGATTTTCTTTGTTGAGGCGTCCCTCCAGCTTGTGTTACCTCAACACAATATATTCTAAGCAGTCATGGCTTACCATGGGGTTCTCATGGCTTAGCAGTGTCCTCCTTCACACTTTTCAGCTGGATGTCCTTCATCCATCCTTTCTGAACATATCTTTTCTTCTCACCTGTATCACAGGCATACATAATTCATGAGACATCATCACAATTCTAAATTTCAGAATTTTATTGCAAATTTGTCACCCACAGATTTTCCAATTTCTTCATTTATTTTCATATCTATTCCGCATGGAACCAGATTCACAAGCATGGCACTTTCCTCCCTATAGCAGTTTAGCTCAGCAGGAAATTGGTCTTCCTTATGGGCTCACAATATTTCCATATCCAAGACTCTTTCTTCCTGCAAGTCAACTTTCCTCAAACAAACAAATTGTTATTTTTCATGCACACTATATTTTCATACGATGCATACTACCACTCTAAGTCATTTTCATCTATTCAGGGTATATAAATAAAAAAGGAAATATTATTATTATGTAAGCATCCTGTCAACATACTAAATTTTCCAAGTGCAATTCAAATATTAAATGACTTTAATCAATGTGCCAATGTTCATGGCCACATTCATACCCAATACACCCTCGCATTGATATTCAAGCTGCCACACTTGGTGACAAGCACCCTACTATGGTGTGTTGGAGTTTAACCAACCTCTTCACCATATGGTTTATTCCTCCTCGTTCACTCTTACAACAGGACTATGATTCCTGCTACAGGCTAATCAGGATTCCAAATCAACGCACATGAAACTAAATGTTTCTCTTGAATGCACCCAAGCATTCTTCCTTCATTAGCAACCAAGGTTCCCACGCTCATGGTCACCCAAATTTTCTTTCCTTTGACATCCATACAATGTAAGTAAAATTTTCGGAAGGTCCTCCTTCCTCAATGGAAGGTTCATTTTCTTCCTTTCATGCAAACATACACTTTCTCGAAGCAATTCCATGCAATGTGCTAGCTATGAGACCCTTTATTCCCATAGAACCATTCCTCGTGACCACAGTCTAACACAGAGTGATAAACTCTATCTTCCTAGACTAGACTGGAGGAACTCCGTTTTCTCTCCATGCGATCGAGAGATGTGACCTCAACTCTATTATTTTTAGGCACTATCCTTTAGGCTCCCATGTCTAGGTGTTATGATCATGGCTAAACCCCTTGTTTACAAATCGATGGTGTAGATCCGTTTTCCCCTAGATCCAATGACTACAAGGGATTGCGAAAGTTCAACTAGCTCGTGGTTTAATTCTCCTTCTGATCTCCGCAATGAATACGGGTCATCCGATCTATGATCGGATCCCAAACTCAAAACAACGCTATATTGAATTTAAATTACGGGTACAGGTTGTGACGTTAACTCATGTGCATATGAAATCTCAGCAATGATCATGGGTCATCGATCTTATCCCTCGATCGATTTTAACCACATGATTTCCAGATAATAATAATGCCAACACAGAAGTGTTTTACCGAGAATTTAGGTTGATACAGAGCTTCGATGTGCTAAATTCAACCACATAACCCAATCATAGTACGAGTTTTATGCAACAGTAACGTGTGGGTTCCTTGTAGGTTCGCCCACCGATCGTTCACAGATCGGTGGTTCACAGTGATTGTGGAATCTCATTATGCTCGCTCTTTATCAGAGAGTTCAATATCCACAATATGAAAAGTTCTTTCCTGACTCTTTTAATCATGGTCGTTTATTCTCTGCCTCGACGAGATCAACTGCATTGGCTGATTATAGGCCATGAACTATCACATCCGTAAATTTCACCTTCGTGCTCCGCAATGATTCCCAACCATCGATCTTTGTTCATAGATTGATGGTTCATAGTGATTGTGGGGCCCAATCTGGAAAGTGTTTTCCCAACTCTGTCTAATCGTGGTTGTTGATATTCCACCCCGACGAGATCAACAACGTTGGTTGATTGTGGGTCATGAAGTAGCATGTTTGTTAGTTTCACCTTTGCACTCCGCAATGATTCCCAAGCATCGATCTCTGTTCACAGATTGACGATTCATAATTATTACGGTGCCCAATCTGGAAAGTGTTCGCCTGACTCTGTCTAATCGTGGTCGTTGATCTTCCACCCTGATGAGATCAACATTGGTTGATTGTGGGCTGTGAACTAGCACGTCCATTAATTTCACCTTTGCGCTCCACAATGATCCCTGACCATCGATCTAATCGAATGAATGGTGTTTGATCTATTAACTCTAGTGAATAGTGAATTCTATTTGACGATTGTGATTGGTCTTCCCTCCAATGAGCGACTCGCATTTATCTCCTATGTCGGGTTCTTTGAGCATCGTGATTCGATCTAGGTTTTCTTCCTGAATCATACTCTACTTGGGTATTCGAGGCATACAACTGCATTTTATTAACATGGATTCAACCAAGCATATTCAATCAACCATATTCATTTATTCATTCATTAGTCTTCTATTCATTACATGATGCTTTTGAAATGTAATCCAGGATTCTTATATATATATATATATATATATATATATATAAGATTGTAGCTCACTGCTAAGTTTCTCAGTAGTTATTAAGGTTGTGACTCTGACCTCCTGACAGAGTTTTCACACAGTTCTTCCATAGGGAACTCCCTCGGCATGCAACTTCCTTATTGCACGTCCATCACTATCAGTGATGGCCTCAGCCTTGAGTTAGCTTTAATTGTTTACAAAATATTCCATAAGGAATATAAACATGCATCTTTGTCATGCACCCAAATTATGCATCCATACATATTCTGGTTCTGTTAACTTACATCCATGATGTACTTAACCATATACATAATCAAAAGTCTGTGTGTATCTTCCATGGGCATATTTCATAGCCTACATACATCTCTATTCTAAAATTAGTCAACTCATGATTGTTCAAACTCATTCTTATGTGATCCTCAAGGCATAATCATTTGCCTCTTATCCTRACACADAYCATCYTTKYWCATTTACTCTTTMATTTATTTATACTCRTCTTTCYYDRGRGAATGGAGYGCATTCCCHTTAAGHWAYCATTCAAAAYAKAAMTTTCATGACTCTTTAAAAAAATGGAKTCAACCATGCRTCTATGGTWTTCAYTTARTCTTGGCAARTGMAATTMTTKCCTTACAYATCACTCAYCAAGGCADMCATATTRTGCCTTTAGTATACATATAYCCTTACATCATACATGTGCATCACTTTCWYATTTAATATCATYCATACCTAACTRGTATTACTATCARGCTTCATATCAAKAAGMTTCACMATACATTAAATACATGTACTCAAGCATAAACACCCACAAACCTAACCAAACATTCATCATGCAAGATCATTGCTTGCACCCTTTCCATGTCATGCATGCACATTAGCATCTCAAACTTCCAGATCCTTCTCCAAGGATATTGTTTCCATCCTTATGACAGGCCTCATAGGGATACTCAATAGTGATTTTCCCTCTCATTTGAGATCTTGCAGTCATTCACACGACATCCACATGGAAGTTGAATCAAACATAGTCATAACTAGGTTCCCTTTTTATACGATAATAGGTAGCAAGAAAACACTCTTTCCTCAACCTCTCTGGAACATTACCCAACTTATAAATACAATCTGGGAAATTATAACCATGCCCAAGGTAACAAAATCAACCAATTTAACTTCCAACTATATCTATATGGCTACCATCCACCACTGGATGTCAATCTGACCCATTGGCTTTTAGAAGTGCCCCAACACTTCCTTTACCACATTCAGAATCAACATTTAGTCAACCATTTTATCTTAATTTTAACAATTTAATGTCTAATACCATTTGGACTATTCCCTTAGAGCCCAAATGAAATTTAGAATTATGTTACTTACTGAGTATCCTAGTTCAAAAATTCAAAGTATATTTAGGTCAAGATCAGTCTTGACCATTACACCTAGAATTCTTCCTTCTATTCAACACAGTCAGGGATGGAGGCCACTCTCCTCCTCCCACAAGAATTCTGGCAGATTAGTTTCCTATCCACCAAGCAAGGGAGGATGTTGTGATTTCTCACTCAATCACTCTATATTTATATAGCTTTGTTTATCAGCTTGATTAGAAAAACCTTGTCCATCAATTCTTGTATCCAGAAGAAAAAATTGTTTCTTAGTTCACTTTGAAACCCGAGAGTTGTGCATGCTCTCCCTTTTTAGGGAATGGTCACCAAAATCATTTCTCTCTTCAATAGAGGTTTTCTAAGCCTCTTAGGAATGTAGTAAGATAGGGTGTTACCCCTTAAAGTCCTCCAGAAATATTTTCATACAACATGTGCATGAGCCCAAGCAGGCCAAGTGTTTTTTTCGTGCTCTAATACCAATTTATAACACACTCATGGTGGGAACGTCAAAATTTTTCTCTTCTTAGGAGAATCAAAACCCCCATTCAGGCTTTCTATCCCATTATTCTCTTCCAAATCTTTCCATCCATGGTCTCCATGCTATGAACCGATCTCAGAGATGGCAGGTAACATCTCCCAAGTTCTTTGGGTTCTTCCATCCATCTATACTCACATATGACCGTAGGCTATGACCAGATGCCCAGACAACAGGCGCCAAGACAACCACCACGCAAATCCTCTGGAGTGGACAATCTTTGAAGTTCACAATCTGATGTCATGTGTCCTCAAATATTTTAACAACCCTAACTGACTACAGGACTTCGGCATTCGAGAGTTTCTAACACTCCAAACCATTTTTCCTCTGAAGTACTCCATTCCCGAAGTTACATATCGAGCACCATGTGTCTCTTGTGATCGACGGTTGTGATCTACTTCAGGACTTCATTGTTTGGGAGTTTCGAACACTCCAAAGAATTTTTCCTCTGAAGTACTTCATACCTGGAGTTACAGATCGAACGCCACGTGTTTTCCTCGATCAACGATCGATGTATATCCATTGCCCCGCTTCGAGTGAATTGCATTCAATGCTTCTCTCTTTCCTCCAAATTACTCAATACTCGAAGTTACAGATCACGCACCACATTATTCATCGAGTACTGAGCAATTCTCTCTTTCCTCTGAAGTGCTCAGTACCCGCATTATTCTTCCAGATTCGACGATCATGAAGAACTTTGGCTTCTCTCAAACTAATCTCATCCATTCGTATTCCAAATGAAAGGATCTCTCCTTTCAAGAATTGAATCTCGCTATCCTACCTAAGCTTTTTCATCTCCTTAAGTACTTAGGTATTTTGCGCTAATTCTCCTGAACTTAACACTTAGAGAAATCCTTTGCTCACCCCTTGCACTCTTTTATCAACTCTAGAATTAAAGGGGGTTCTCAATCTATGTCTGCCTCGCAGAGACTCTGTACATACATGCACTACCTCTTCTGAGCTTAATCGACTCCTTCCTTCATAACGAATGGGAGTGTCGTCATGCACACGTGAGGCTATGCCCCAAGGTCAACAAATTCATAGTTCATTTATTTTAACTTGAGCCACCACGGGGCTCGAGCATTTACGTGTACAAGTCAAAGAATTCCTTATTTTATTAAATATACATTTAGGCATAATTAGAGGTATATGGTATAACCATTGAGAAAACATGCACATCCCTATAACATTCATAGGATATCCAAATTTAATTCACAGTTACCACTTAAATACACAGGATATGACAATACTTATCTATTACAGGTTGTAGCCAACTAACTGACTCTGGGTGTTCATCCTTCCACCCAACCATAGGCTCAGAGGCATTCATTCTTAGCACTCTGGCCACCCCTGTGCCAAGCCATGATATCACTAGGGAATTTATGCCAATTGTTGATTAAGGTTGGTTGTCATTGATGTCAACCCTTGAAGAAAGCCCTGCAGCATAGAGGTTTGGGCAATGGACCAAATATTGTTTGATCTAAAGATGACTCATTATTTTCTCGTCATGGTTGATAAGAAGTAAATATGGATGAACTCCAAAGTGGTCCCCTTATGGTGAAATCCCTCACGGGAAGACGCTTTGTGGAGTAAGAGAACCCATGCTTAATTATGGAATAATGAGTTGAAGGATAGTGAATTTGTCAGGGAAACTATCCTAGATATATAGTGATTGTCATGTCATTTCTGGTGGTATGTGGAACGTAACATAACTCCTCATGGTTAGAGAGTTATTACCATATGAAGTTCGAGAACCCCTCATAAGTCTTATAGAAGCCCCCAAGGGTCAAAGTGCTTTGCAAAAGAAATTATTTTAAATAAAGAAGCCCTAAAATAAGGAAAGTGTAAGGCTACATGAAGATATAAATAAGAGGTAAAGTTCACTCATTAAATACACACTTGCACATATTTCATATCTATTTTCTTGTGTAAGGATTCTTGTAAATACTTGTGGATACATCTGAAGTGGCGAATGTCTGAGGTAGCACAAAGGGTTGGCGGCGAATTCTCGGATTCACAGAAAACCCTATTTTCTAAGGCATACATGGGTTGTCTGTGTATAGGGTGTGTATACATTGAAGGTATATGTGGGCTCGTTGTGTATAGGGTGAGTATGTATGCGGGATAACTTTGTATAGGGTGAGTACATGTTGATAAATCCATGAAACTTGAGAAGATGAAGGTGCAAAGGTTCTAGATTCTGAGATCAAGTTTCCAGGAAGGTCTAGAGTGCTCAAATACATCAAATCCATCCATTGGTTCAAAAGGTATGTCTTACTTCTATGAATAGTTGGATTTTGATGTATGCATGAGGAATGGCAATGGAGATTTTAGGATTATCCCTAGAGAGACTAATGGCTACATGGGATCTTCTCTATAATTCAGATCTACAGAAATACAGTGCTGGTATATTTATCATTGATACTTCTTGTTGAGGCACATCTTGTATTTCTTGGCATATGGCTAAGAGTTTTTATGGTACATGGTTGAGATCTTGTATTTATTAATGTATTGAGAAATTGAATATTAGAAAGGGGTTGATGACTAAGATC
>JASDQU010097080.1:977-21581 GCA_032191745.1 Picea mariana | reverse complement strand
GAAATTTAAAATTGATCCTTCCAAGATTGATGTAATTGTAAATTGGCATGAGCCCAAAAGTGTAACTGAAATACAAAGCTTCTTAGGTGCAATCCATTATTGGAGGAGATTCATTTCAAACTTCTCTTTTATTGCAACTTCTTTGCATGCCTTGACCAGTGTGAAGAACACTTTTCAGTGGGGAGGAAAACAACAAAAAGATTTCGACACTTTGAAGGAAAATATCAGTACCACACCAGTATTATCATTGTTGAATATTCAACAACCTTTCGAGATCGAGACAGATGCTAGGGAGTACTCCATGGGTGCAGTATTGATGCAATATCGTAAGCATATCTGTTACCACTCTGAAACTTTTAACCAAGCTGTTGTTAAGTATCCTACGTGTGATAAAGAGTTGTATGCATTAGTTCAAAGCGTAAAGAAATGGAAGAAATACTTGTTAGGGAAGGAAACAATCATACATAAAGATCATCAACCCTTACAATATCTCCAAGCATAAACCAAGATACAACAATATCGACATTACATATGGATGGGTTTTCTTAAACAATTTCATTTGGTAATCAAATACAAAAAGGGTACAAGTAACAAGGTAGCTGATATACTTTCTAGACCTCCTATTGTTGCTTCTATTATTTTTAAGAATGCTTATTTATCTCATGATAGCTACGTGGAACAATCTGCCGTTGATGAATATTTTAAATAATTATTTGATAAGCTAACCCATGGTGCACAGGTAGAGAACTATTGTATGCAGGGAAAACTACTCTACCATCTTAGAAATATATGTATTCCTACAAGTGAATGAGTCCATGTAATATGAGAAGTTCGCACTTTTCTTGTGTCTGGGAATTTTGGGGTAGGAAAAACTATGACTCATTTGCATAGGTTTTGTTACCGGCCTCAGATGAAAGAAATTGTAACTAAATATTTAAAGGGGTGTGTGATGTGTTCTACTTGTAAGCCCACTAATAGAAAATTGGGTCTATACTCACCACTTCATGTTCCATCCCATCCATGGGAAAGTATCTCCATGGATTTTGTAGGGGGTTTACCAATGTCGAAAATGGGTCATGAATATTTGTATGTTCTAGTGGATAGGTTCAAGAAGATGTGTATCTTAATGCCATGCAAAAATAAGATCGTTGTTGATAAAACTCCTAATCTCTTCTTTCAGTATGTTTGGGTTCACTTTGGGTTACCCACATCCATTATATCAGATCAAGATACTCGAATCCTTTGGGATTTTTGGACAAGCTTGTGGAGAATGATGGGCACCAAGTTGAAGAGGAGCACTGCTTTCCATCCACAGACCGATGGATAGACAAAGGTTGTTAACCGAACATTGGTACTTTTGCTTTGAGGCTACTGCAGTAATCATCCCAAGTTATGGGATGAACATATACCCTATGTACACCATGCTTGCAATCGAGACTTACATTCCTCCACTCAATGTTCACCTTTTGAGACATGTTTTGGGTATTTTCCTAAGGTTCCTTTGGAATTGATGTATGGGAGAGATGTTGATTAAAATGAAGAAAGAAATGAAGACGGATCCTGCAAGTTCATTTAGAGGATACATCAGGTACACCAAGAAGTCAAGGAATAGTTGGAGAAAAGTCAAGCACAGTATAAAGCTCGACATGATAAAAACATGGTTGCTCATCAATTCCAGGATGGAGACCAGGTATGGATTCACATCAACAAGGAGAGTTTGAAGGGTGAAGGAAAGAAACTCAAGTGCATCCATTATGGACCCTTCACTATTTTGGAGAAAAGTGGTACCAATGCTTTTTGTCTAGATCTTCTACCTTATATGCAGATCTACTCAGTTGTAAATGTGGAAAACTAGAAATTTTTTGAGCCTGCCATGATCATGGATCAGGGTGAGGAAGTTTCAATACCTTCAATTGATGAATTTTCTCCTGAGTACTTGGATGAGTTGAAGGAAGATATCATCTTGGACAAAAGGACAAGGAATTCACGCAGGGGTGATGTTGATTATCTTCGAGTGGGATTGAAGGGCACACATCCAAGCAAGGAAAAGTGGATTGAGAAGGACAAGGTGAGGGAACTCTTCCTTGACTTATCTGTTGATTTATGAAAGATTTTGGTGGTCCAAAAATCTCTCAGTGGGAAGGCAAGATCCAAAAAGGATCTAGAGGATACTAAGGATAAACTCAGAATTCACAGAAGCAACTCAGGAAGCTCAAAATGGCCTCAACAGATAGAGTAAGGGAAAAAATTCAAAGTCCTCAAAACTCAGTGAAATTGACATCATCTCAAAGAGTGTGTTGCAATATTTCCAATGACGTAAATGACTCATTAAACAGAGTTATAGATCAAAATATATTTGCGGTCAAAGTTTTGTTCAACCTTGCCCAGTCAGCAGGGATAAGTCAACATCCGTACTGCTGACGTCAACACCAGCACACATGGCATCATCGTCTTTACAATATACTTAACACATGAAAAGGGTGACACATGTCATGTTGATGTCAGCATGATGTCTACATGGTGGGTGACTTGGTAGCAACAGAGGCTGCCACATGTCACTCATTTTTGGAATTTTCGGGAAAATCCATGGACCAATGAAAAGGTGCCATGTGACAGTCCATACAACCATGTGGAAGATCATACAACCACCTGTTCGGTGACGTGGAAAGATGAATAAGCATAGATGATGTGGCAATGAATGTGCAAGAAGGTGACGTGGGCCAATGAGTGGCCGCCACGGGGCCCAGTCATGGGCTACCACGTGGATGAAGAGAAATATATGGTGGTGGACTTGGGTGTGTGGGGTAAAGGTTTGGGCACATATGTAGAGAAATACATTTATGGAGGTTCAGCTGTTGAAGTGCACTAGGACAAGGAGGATGGTTGTTAGTGGTAATGAGTTTATACACATTATTGTCTTTGAAAAGAGTGTAGGAATTTAAACGAGCTTCATAGAGAGCCTTGAATTTTTGTGGGTAGGGGAGTCTAAGGATGAGGTCAGAACAATATAAAGGGGAGACATAGAAATTGATGTTGTCTTTGAAGGGGCCAATAGAAAAAGTGACTTGACAACACTATTTAATGTGTAGGTGAGGTCCATGTTGTTGTACCTAACCTAGGTGGTATGGAGAAGGATGGTGGATTTTGGGAAGCTAAAGGCAATGTACAAAGTTAATAGAGATAAGGTTATTTTAGCTGTCATTTTCAAGTATAATGGTGGTTATCTAGTCTTTAATTTGGTAGCTATGAATGAACTGGAATTTATAGAGGGATGTTGATGATTACAACTTAGTGAGACATCCCACAAGACACTTTCTCCTCTGATACTGAGTTGAGTCGACCTATGAGAGAGCCCATGTGTTGGGTGTGCCCATGAGATGGGTGTGTCATTCCTATTTAGACTGAGATGAGATGATGTGTGCCCCTGTGTGGGGTGAGGATGCCCATGAGATGGGTGTGTCATTCCTCTCTGGATTGAGATGAGACAATGTGTACCACTGTGTGGGGTGAAGGTGCCCATGTGATGGGTGTGCGTCAGACTCTGGAATGAGTTGTTATGACGTGTGGTCTCCTGCCTTGTGGACTCAGTTGAGTTAGGCTTGAGATGGTACTCCAGATGATTCTCCTGTGAACTTAGTGAGATAGAGATTTGTTGAGTAGGACGTCCCTGTGGTTGAGAATAGGTGGACGTGTCCCTAGTGGCTGAGCACTAGTGGATGTGTGGATCCCTTTCTAAATTGTCTAAGAGTAAGATTTACCTGTAACCCTAATTGTGATGTAAAGGGTACAGGGAGACCCCACCATATGTGAAAGATAATTAATGTTTATTATAATAATTAATTATTTTTTGAGTTATTGAGGTCGACCCTGTTGTGCCAATAAACACCACTCTTGGTCTGTCTAGTCTAGTATAAATAAAGGTGATTTCCCCATTGAAGAAACACACAAGTCACTTGTCATTTGGAAATTTCAGCAAGTACATTTCTAGGGTTGAAGTGCGCACCTCTCTTGGGCGCAAGTTTCAAGGTTGTAGAGCACCCTCTTATGTGCATTAGGGTTTCATGGTTGGAGGATCTTCTCTTGAGAATATTGCAAAGGATTGTTGGGTTTTTCTCCCTTGTTAGGAAGGGTTTTCGTAGGATATTTCTTGTGTTCTTGTGCATGACTATTCTTCTTGTGATATTGGTTATTGCAACACTTGTGTATGGTATTGTTGTATTTGTTTATGGTTCAAGTACATGGTAAATGAAATAAGCCTCATGCTTGAGCCTAGCATAGTGAAAATTCAACATGATATTAGAGCATAGGTCTTGAACAACCAATTGCACAAGCATTAAAGTCAGTCGTCCTCCTTTCAACGATTTCGTATGACCTGTTAGTGTTGGAATTCACTCTTGGATTTCTTGCAGGAGAAGAGCCCAACGCCCATCAGTTTTATGTCATGGTTTGTTTAATGGGGTGATCAAATGGGTAAATACCCAAGAAGATATAGTTTTAATTCAGGAAACCAGGCCTGGTATGTAAAAAGCAAGGGAGGTCTTGATCCAACTTCCGTCAGTAAATGATTAAAGGGGTGGTAGATAGAAGACTTATGAGAAAGGTGGAAAAGACTACCTCGGGCAACATGCCTTCAGAAGCTTGAGGATGAAAAACTCAGAAGCCAAGATCCTCTTGGTCCGGAGCTTCAAGGAGCTGAGGGTTGACTCGACTGGATCCTCCAATTCCAAGTCGTTTAGCATTAAGAAAATCACAGGAACCGATTAGAAACAATGTAACTGTTACAATGATCCAACCTACATCATCCTATAATAGCTGCAACTCGACTGGATCCTCCAATTCCGAGTTGTTCTAACATAGTAAACAAAGAGATGGAAGAGAAGCTGACATCCATAAAGTAATAAATCTCAAATGCCTTCTATATTAACCAGAGCGACTAGTGCTTCATCAAAACTTTACCATCGAGAGCTTTGCTCAACCATCGATCTTTACAAAATACAAAGACTGAGTCTATATACTTAGGAAAATTCACCTCACAGAGGCGTGTCCAGTCACCCAAAGCTTGGTGTCCCTTCAATCAAACTCGTACTAATATCTTTCTTTAAGCGCCATCTTAACTACGCATGACTCCTGCAAGGAGGGTAGCTGAGCCATTAAGTGTTGGGTTAGCGTGCGCAGACTTCTCTGTCTAGTCGAGGACTTTGGCATGGTTTCATTGAAAAAATCGATACACAGGACCTCTTCGAGCAGACCGCTTGCCAGACCCTCCATTCCCACACTTAATGAATGAAATGAGGTTTAAACCACCCGCTCTTGCTGTCATTTACTCCAGGCGAGAAACAATATTGAGATCAGATCCGATGGCGCCTGGAGATTGCGATGATCCCCTCTGTAATTGAACTCGGTATCTTTGGCCTTCTTTACACAGCTCCTTTCTCTCCCCAAGTGACCACAGGCTGTGACCATGTGCTTATTCCCAAGGCACTTTCGGCGTTCGCGAATGGGAAGGAGCTAATCCCTACATTTAGAAATCGCGATGAGCAAAACGTCGAGACGACTCAATCTGGTGCCATGCGTCCCTCTGAGATCTGAAAATCCTGAAACTCACTTGGTGATATTGTGGGCTCGAGTCATGGACGCTCCCGACACCTCACGCATCGAGAAAATGACGGAGCTGCTCCTTGCGGCTTGGGGTTGCGATGGACGAAACGCCAAGATGGCTCAATCGGGCTGCCAGGTGTCCCCTTTGGATGGATGGCTGAGAATGCTCTGTAATATCGTGAGCCTGACTTTTGGCGCTTTCGACACTTTCGGGGTTCGGGGTTTTGAAATGTTCGACGACATAAAACCTTCACTCTTTGAACTCGCGACTGTTGAAAAGCCGATGCGACTGGATCTCGCGCCACACATCCTTTGGATGGACGACTACTATTCTTCCCTTCATACAATATGGGTGCGATCTATTTGCGCTAATTTTGGCGCAACTCTTCTATCCGCGATTTTCTGCCAGCTGTCGATCTGCTCCTATGGATGAATCTGGACCGTCGTCAATATAATTTCACTTGCTTACCCGCTTGGAAGCTTGAAACGAGATTTTCTATGTTGCGCTAGGGCGCTTCTCCTGCGACTTGTGGACTTGAATACTCTTGTGCCCCAGACAAGAAATGTTACTAACATTAGGCTCCATGGGGGATAGAGTCGTCCCTGCGATGCTCTAAGGACTCATTAGCAGTTCCAGTGCCTTGCTGTTGGGCTATGGGGTTGTTTACTAAGCTAAAACAATAAAAGTAAAAAACAAAGAACATAAAGGACAATATTTACAAAATACAGGAGCCACCGAAGGCTCAGACAAAACATTTTTTAAGAAAATGCCCATTTACTAGGCTGCTGAAAACTTCTTCACCTTCCAAATCTTGCAACCTGTACGTGTTATTTGAGAAAACCTCAGATATTTTGAAAGGCCCGATCCACATGGCTTCAAACTTGTCGTGCTTGCCCTTATCTTGTTTCGGAGAATCCCATTTCAGCACCAGGTCTCCTATGCGAAATTCTTCCTTCTTGGCTTTCTTATCAAAAACCTGTTTGATCCCTTGCTAATGGTCCTGAATTCTGTCCATTGCTTGCTGGACCTCCACTAGCTGATGAATCCTGCTGATCATGTCATTAGGCTCTTCCTGATGATCCTGGAGGAATTTTGCTACAGGAATGGCTAAATGAGAAGGGAAAACAACCTCCACTCCATATACTAATTGGAAAGGAGAGACGCCAATAGATCTCTTCGTGGCCACTCGATCGGCCCATAGAGAAAATTTTAATCTTGAATGCCAGGCCTTCTTGTTGTCTTCCAACAATCTTTTGATGATTCTTATCAGGCTTTTGTTGGAGGATTCTACTAAACTGTTTCCCTATGGATAATATGGGGTGGAGTGAATCAGTTTGATCTTGAACCATTCACAGAACTTGGCTAATGGCTCAGACCCGAAAGCGACTGCATTATCAGTGACAATCTTACTTGGGTAGCCGAACCTTGTGATGAGGTCCTCCAAGAACCCAATGATTACCTTGTGGGAAGCACTCCTGGTAGGGATAGCTTCAATCCACTTGGTAAAGAAATCTGTAGCAGTCAGGATCCAATGAAATCTAGGCCCCACTGCTGGAAAGGTCCCGAAACAACCACAGGATTTAGCGGCAAGGACTTGAGCTGTTGCTTTCCTGCAAACCATTGACATTGGATGCAGGTTCTAACTCCTCTATGGACATCAACGAACAAGGTGGGCCAATAGTACCTGGCTGTGAGAATTTTGTGGGCTATGGCCTTCCAGAAATAGTGCCCTCCACATAGGCTGCTATGAAATTCAGCCATGATCATATCGGCCTCTTGTGAATTCATGCATTTTAAAAGCACCCCCAGGGGGTCTTTCCAGTATAAAATTTGGTCGAACAGGCAGTATCTGACTGCCTTGAGCTTCAGATCTCTTGTTTTGTTTCTTTGCAGGCCATTTTGAGGCCGCAACTCTTGCAGAAAGTGTATGACATCCTTATACCAAGGACATTGAGCCAATGGGGGCTCCCTTTGAGGGTCTCTTTTAGATAGCCGACCCTGCTGAATTCTTGAGCATTCGTTGATGAAACTCATCCCCAAATCTTGGCAATTGGCTTCAGCCAACAGCTTGGCTAAACCTTGACCTTTGATCAATTTGGTGGGCTTTATTTCTAGGTCAAATTCCAGAATCTTGGCGATCCACTTACTCCTCCTCCCGTCTATGTCAGGTTGAATAAGAATGTCTTTAATAGCAACTGAAGGGACATAAGCGGTGATTTTTGACTGTAGGACATAGATTCTGAATTCCTTGAGAGCCTTTACCAGGGCATAGGCCTACTTTCCATAGTGTCATACCCGACTTCGACATCCCTCAATGCTCGACTAAAATGAGCGATAGGCTGCTCAAGTCTGACCTTGTTTGTGTGTAACAAAACAACAGCCACTGTGTCAGGTGAGGCAAAGGAGAAAATAAGGAAATCCTTTGAGTAGTCGGGGCTAATAAGCATAGGGGCTTCTGTAAGGGCCTTCTTTATTTGTTCAAAGGAATGTCGCGATTCAGAAGTCCACTTCACTTCATTTTCTTTCCTTAACATGGCTGTTATAAGTTTTACCTCCTCAGCAAAATTAGACACAAACCTCCTCAAAAAATTAATCTTGCCGAGGAAAGATTGGACCTCCTTATTGGACCTTGGGATTGATAAGGCTTGTATCACCTCAACTCTTCTAGGGTCAATCCTGACTGCTTCCACTGATACTATGTGGCCTAGTAATTTTCCCTTTTGCATGGCGAACATAGATTTCTTGGGGTTTAATGAAATGACAAAACTCCTGCATTTCAGGAGAACCTTCCTGAGATGACAACAATGTTCTTTATTAGATTTTGAAAACACTGTGATGTCATCCAGATAGATGACCACAAATTTATCCTTTTCCTCGATGAAAGCTATGTCCATGGCACACTGGAACGTTGCCCCTGCATTCATTAATCCAAATGGCATCTTGGCATACATGAATGTGCCTCATGGAGTGGTAAATGCCATCTTTTCCCTGTCCTTAGGCAGAACAAAGACTTGATTGTAGCCAGAGAAACCATCAATCATGGACATCCTGGAAGCTTCTATTACCCTCTACAGTATATGTTCCATCTTTGGTAAGGGGTAGTTATCCTTTCGTGAGCTCCTGTTCAGGTTCCTGAAGTCTACACAGAGTTGAATCTCTCCATTATTTTTCCTTACTGGCACCAAGTTGGCCACCCACTCTCAATATCTCAGTGGTACAATGATCTGAGCTTGAAGCAACTTCTTCACTTCCCTCTCCATGATAGGCAACATCATAGGATTGATCTGTCTCAACTTTTGCCTAAATGGCTTTGCCTCCTCTTTTAATGGGATTTTATGCTCGATGACATAAATGTCATATGTTTTGAGGTCTTCGTAGGTCCAAGAAAAAACATCAGCAAATTCCCTCAAAAGTCCAATGTATTCAGACCTCTGCTCCTTTGTTAGACTTCTTGACAGTTTGACAAACTTGGGCTCACTCTTAGTTCCAATGTTGCACTGAATAGTACCAGTGTCATCCTCCGAGGTCTCTCCTTTTAATGACACATCATTTTTATCAAAGAGCCTTTCCAAAGGAACCAGTCCTCTTGGAATATGATTGCTGGGCAGCTGCACAATGTTACGCTCTACAATCTTATTCAGAAAATTACCCCCATTAAGATTTTCTTCAGAGACAGAGTCTTGGTCGATATGAATCTCTGAAAATTATTCGGCAGTCTCCAAGAACTTCTTGATCTCGAGATCATCCTCGAATACCTTCCAATGTTTGACGTTGTCAGGTATGGAGGGCCTGTATTTTACTTCCACATCATATCTAAATTTGGGCGACAAGGGTACTTTGAAATTACTTGCTGATGTAGCCAAGGAATATGCCATCATGTTCTCCTCTCTTGGGATGAAAGAAATGTTAAATGCTGAGAAGAAAATGTCAATTAGGTCCCATAACTCATTTCTGTAACTCCTGAGTTGAGGATTCTTAGCTTGATAAGAGCTTCTAATCTGTTGGACCACCAACTCTGCATCTCCGAACACTGCCACTTCCTGAATTCCCATTTCTCTTGTGGCTCTTAATCCTAGGATAAGAGCTTCATACTTTGCCACATTGTTGGTAGCTTCAAATTCTAATTTGTATGACAGAGATATGGTTTCTTGAGCAAGTGACACAAAAACCACCCCAACTCCAGCGCCTTCCCTGGAAGAGGCTCCATCAAAGAACATTTTCCAGATGGGGGTGATGGAGGGAGAAAATTTAGGGGAAATGGTGGGCTGCCTCTTGAGTTTAAGAGGAGGTTTGGGAGCATTGGTGAATTGTAGCACACTGTAACCTAAATCAGTGTCTAAGGTGAAAATGGGATGGTTGGTAGGGTTGGCATCATCATTGATTATATAGGCCAGTTGGGCTTCCCTGTATAGTCTTCTATGCTCTCCTCCAAACACTGGGATAGTAGCATATGTGAGTTCCATCTTCAAGGTCCCCCCCAGTCTTTTTATCCAAGATCTTGATAAAAATATACCGAACTTGGGGGGGGACATCGGCCACTACAATATCCATGACCACACTTTTCATGGGCAACTGAAACAAGGTCATGACCAGGTCTTTGATAACCCCTAGACACTGAACTTTTCTGGAGTCAAAGGAATAGAGGTCATGATAGGCTCGGGTGAATTCTATCCCTAACTCTTCCATGACAGTTTTGGGCATGAGGTTGTGAAAATCCCCTGAATCCATCAAGTAGTTGTGCAGTACCTTGTCATGTATGTTCAAGGAAGTGTAGAAGGGAGGGGATGAGTCATTCTTATATTCTACCATAGGACCTAAAATAACTGCAGGCTTTTCATTTTGAAAATTAATGGATTCTATGGGAAGGCATGAGATCTCAGATTGTAAAAGCTCAGAGAAGTGTTTCTTGAACCCTTCATGTTTGATCAACTCATTTAGGGGCACAAGGATTCTGATTTTCTGAATTTCATGCTCGAAATTAAAAGAAGGTGTAAGCTTCTGGATTTCTCTTATTTCGGGAACATGACTTTGAACTATGGGAGAAGGGGATAGGGTCTTCTTACCTCTGTGACTGTCCTCTAATTCATTAGCAGGTTTCTCTATTGTAGTGGACTGTTCAAGAACATCCAGTGCTACTGTCTTTCTCTTAGACCTCAGATCATATCTGCCTTGGTTGCCACTAGCCTTGTCTCCCTTGCTCAGTTCATTTAGCTGACTGTCCATGAGAGACTCCTCGTATGCTGATTGAGTGAGATGAGGAAAAGGAGGGGTGTCCCTGAAGCAATGGATTTTAGGATCCATCTCATCTATTTCCCCTTCTTCCCCCTCGGCCACAAAATTGTTTTGAAAAGGGGCCTGAATCTTCTGGTCTTCTCTGTCTCTTCCCTTCTCTCTTTGCACATTCGAGGGAGTAAAATTGTTGGGCCTCCTGAAACCTCCTTTGTTTTCGATGTTTTGAGGGCCCTTGTATGCCTGCCTCCCCTTGACCTTCATTCTTTCCATCTCTGCAGACAGGGACTTCATCATCTTGGTCAGTTCATCCACTTGAGAGTGGGGCACCGATGGTCCAGAAGTCGAGGTTTCCGACCTTCCATTTCTTTTGTCTGCGTTGGCCCTGTTCCTCAGTCTATCAGCCGCTAATACATTGGATTCCACTTCTATGGCCGTGTCTTGCATTTGGGCTAAGGAGGCAGCTCTTCTTTCTCTCAACAAGAGACAAAAATCGGGGCCGAACGCACTAGCATAAGAAATTTTGGCCGAGACTTCTGAGGGTTTTATTTTGGCAGGGATTTTATTATACATCTTATTGAATATTTTGGAGAAGTCTAAGACAGACTCTCCTTCCATCTTCTTCAAAGACCCAAACTCTGTCATGTAATACATGAAATCCTTCTTGTCTCCCCACTGCCTCAAGAAAGCACTATCCAGGGCTTCGATCCCAGCAATAGATCCGGGGGCCAATCCTCTAAACCACTTCCTCACCTCGCCATCTAGGATCTGGATAAAGACTCTCATCCAGACATCTTCATTTTCAATATTTAGGTTGTCTGCATAACTGTAGAAAGAATCCAGGTGCTCTTCCGCAGTTATGTCTCCTTCCGCAGTAAACTTGGGCATATACTTCAAGTAGTCTCCAGCAGGGAGAGGATTCATAGGATGGGGTAGGATTAAGGGAGCATATCTGGTAGCGACTATGGCGTCTATTCTATTCAGAGGGGGATTAGCACCAGCCATAGGAATATTAGGTGGAGGAGAGATTGGAGGAGAAGGAGTTCGCAAAGGGGCTACTGGGAATGAGTCTCGAAGTGGAGTGGGAAACAAGGGGGGATTTAAAGAGAAGGCTAATGAGCTCAAGTCAACAGGTGCTCCTCTTTGCACAGGAGTAGTAAAAGTAACAAGAGGAGGAGTAGTAAAGATAGGAGTGGGGAAATATTCTGTACTCCTGGGTCTACGCCATGGTACAACTTCAGAGGAGAGGGGAGTGACAAGGATTTCTCCCTCCAATCCCAGACCAGGAGGGGAAAACTCAGCAGGAACACTCCCAAAATTCAGGAAATGGGAAACCTCAGAAAGAGGTCTATTAAGAAACTGAGGAGGAGAAAATGGAGTTCCTATAGAAGGAGATGGCGGATTACCTGGTTCGGCGGTGGAAGCTTCTTCTTCAGGGGCCTTTCCTTTCCTGAGAACCACCCCTGGATCAGTTTCAGGAGTAGCTAGAGGCAGCTATGGATGAGACCGCGTGTGTCTACCTCTGAAAGCATTAATTAACATGGTAGGTTTTCCACAGTGGAGTCGTCACAATGGAGTCGCCAGGTGCAGAGTAGCAATATCTAAAGGCTCTGATACCCGATGCACTTTTAGAATCAGAGGCTTAATGTCGTTCAATTCCAAGGAAAATTTTCAACTTCGTCCTTGGCAGCGGCGCCAGAAATGTTAGCGTCGGAAGTCACTCCTGGATTGCTTGCAGGAGCAGAGCCCAACGCCCATCAGTTTTATATCACGGTTTGTTTAATGGGGTGATCAAATGGGTAATGATCCGAGAAGATATAGCTTTAATTCAGGAAACCGAGCCTGGTATGTAAAAAGCAAGGGAGGTCTTGATCCAACTTCTGTTAGTAAATGATTAAAGGGGTGGTAGAGGGAAGACTTATGAGAAGGGTGGACAAGACTACCTCAAGAAACAGGCCTTCGAAAGCTTGAGGATGAAAAACTCAGAAGCCAAGATCCTCTTGGTCCGGAGCTTTGAGGAGCTGAGGGTTGACTCGACTGGATCCTCCAATTCCAATTCATTCAACGTTAAGAAAATCACAGGAACTGATTAGAAACAATGTAACTATTACAGTGATCCAACCTACATCATCCTATAACATATGCAACTCGACTGGATCCTCCAATTTCGAGTTGTTGTAACACAGTAAACAAAGAGATGGAAGAGAAGCTGACATCCATAAAGTAAGAAATCTCAAATGCCTTCTATATTAACCAGAGCGACCAATGCTTCATCAAAAATTTACCATCGGGAGCTTTGCTCAACCATTGATCTTTACAAAATACAAAGACTGAGTCTATATACTCAGGAAAATTCACCTCACAGAGGCGTGTCTAGTCACCCAAAGCTTGGTGTCCATTCAGTCAAACTCATATTGATATCTTTCTTTAAGCGCCATCTTAACTACGCATGGCTCCTGTAAGGAGGGTAGCTGAGCCATTAAGTGCTGGGCTAGCGTGTGCAAAATTCTCTGTCTAGTTGAGGACTTCGGCATGGTTTCTTTGAAAAAATTGATACACAAGACCTCTTCGAGCAGACCACTTGATAGACCCTCCATTCCCACACTTAATGAATGAAAGGAGGTTTCAACCACCCGCTCTTGCCGTCATTTACTCCAGGCGAGAAACAATATTGAGATCAGATCCGATGGCGCCTGGAGATCGCGATGATCCCCTCTGTAACTGAACTCGGCGCCTTTGGCCTTTTTTACACAGCTCCTTTCTCTCCCGAAGTGACCACGGGTTGTGACCATGTGCTTATTCCCAAGGCACTTTCGGCGTTTGCGAATGGGAAGGAGCTAGTCCCTACATTTAGAAATCGCGATGAGAGAAACGTCGAGACGGCTCAATCTGGTGCCATGCATCCCTCTGAGATATGATGGTCCTGAAACTCACTCGGTGATATTGTGGGCCCGAGTCATGGATGCTCCCAGCACCTCGCGCATCGGGAAAATGACGGAGCTGCTCCTTGCGGCTTGGGGTCGCGATGGAAAAAATGCCGAGATGGCTCAATCAGGCCGCTAGGTGTCCCCTTTGGATGGATGACTGAGAATGCTCCGTAATATTGCGGGCTTGACTTTCGACACTTTCGGGGTTCGGGGTTTTGAAATGTTAGACGACATAAAACCTTCACCCTTTGAACTCGCAACTGCCGAAAATCTGATGTGACTGGATCTAGCACCACGCGTCCTTTGGATGGACAACTGCTATTCTTCCCTTCATACAATATGGGTGTGATCTATTTGCGCTAATTTTTGCACAACTCTGCTATCCATGATTTTCCACTAGCCTCCGATCTGCTCCTATGGATGAATCTGGACTGTCGTCAATATAATTTCACTCGCTTACCCACTTGGAAGCTTAAAATGAGATTTTCTGTGCTGCGCTCGGGTGCTTCTCCTGCGACTTGCGGACTTGAATACTCTTGTGCCCCGGACAAGAAATATTACTAACACGACCTTCTATGGTTTCTGAGAAAAAGGTACGACCCTCCTTCTTTCAAGTTTCATCACTTTATACTTGGACGTTGGGGCTAAAGTTGGCATAGGAGAGTATGAACTCCCTCATCGCACCTCCAACAACTCTCAGATTGCAATTCAAAGAATTTTGAATTTTTGGCCCTAGGGTTTCTAGGGTTTCACAATTTTCTGCAGAAAATTCAGATTTAGGGTTTCTGCAACTCATTGAAGGAGGTTTTCATCTCACCTGTGTTCTTTTGACTTTTAAGGATTATTGTTAGCAGTGATAAGCCCAACGAAACCTAATATTGCTAGCCTAACATAGCCATTAGGTTTCCTAACCCAATTAGTAAGGGTTTGTGAAGAACTTGAAAAATATGATGAACAAAACCTTGGTGGAAGATAGGCTTGATGGATCAATTCCTGGAATTCATGACTTTAGATCACCGTTGAAGAGGATGATCTATTGTGGGTGATACAAAAATATTTACCAGAGACAACTACCGATGAAGAGGAGGAAGGAAGATGACATCAAGGCAAGGAAGGTAATCATCTACTCAGTAAGAGATCATCTCCTGCCTCGTATTGGAAACATGAAGACAACTTATGAAATGTATGAAGCATTGAAGAATATGTTTGAGAGTAAAAACACCCTCAGAGCTCTTACATTGAAGGGCCGACTTCAAAATATCAAGATGAAAAAGGTGAAAGTGTTGCTATCTTCTTCATGAAGATGACAGAGGATCAGAGATCAACTAGGTGCCATTGGAGAAATCATATCAGACAAAGAAGTTGTTTTGAACACTCTCAATAATATTCCAAAACATTGGGAACCATTTCTTCAAAGTATCAGTGGTAGAGAACAACTACCTACTTTTGTTCGTCTATGGACAGGCTGTACCTAGGAAGAAATCAGACTTATAGCTAAAGGAGTGGAAGACTCCCCTCATGATGAAAATCGTGCTCTTGCACTTCATACAAATAAAGGAGGAAGAAATAAAAGAAACTTTAGGAAAACATTCAAAGAAGAGAAGACTTCATCAGCTTTAGGTTATGATTAGAGAAAAGACATTTCAAAGATCCGGTGCTTAAGATGTGACAAGTATGGACACATTGCGAGAAATTTTCCTACCAGGAAGAGATGAAGACAATATTCTTCCACTACTGACATGGATCTCGACCCACCTCAGAAATATGAAGACATGATGAACGATTATTTATTCCTATGACCTTTCTCAGGATGACCAAAGACAAGATTGATCATGACTGTAGACTAGGGTAAGTTTTTGTACTATATTCCTTATTTAATCATTAACCTATAAGTTGCTTGCATTCTGATAATGAAAGGTATTATCCCTGGTGTAGGATCCCTCTTGTCTTGGGCCATTATCCCTGGTACGGGATTCCAAGTTTTCTTGGTTGATTATGATTCTAGTACAAGATACCAGCAAAATACTATAGAGTCAATAGAGGACCTGAGAAGACATGATATGCCTCCAGGTTAGAAAACAAGAAAATGAAGATGTTTTTCCTTCAAGAATTTAGAGGGAGTCAAACTATTTGAGAATAAGGAAGAGACAATACCTTCTCCCCTTCAGCTGTTCAGAGGGATACAACCATTGTTCCAGTTGATCCAGTTAATGTTCTGAGACTGGAAGGGAAGTCTGTAGTAACTTCCAAATGGATCTATAAAATCAAGCATGCAAGTGATTGAAGTGTCGAGAAATACAAAGAGATATTTGTAGCCAGAGGATTCGCACAGGTGGAGGGAATTGATTATGAGGAGACATTTTCTCCAGTAGCTCAATACACCTCGATTCGTACTATCATTGCACTACCTGCATCCATGGGTTGGAAACTACATCAGATGGATGTAAGGAAAGCATTTTTGAATGGTGAGATTGAGGAAGAATTTTACATCGAGCAACTGGAAGGATTTGTGATACATGACGATAAATATCATGTGTCCATAAAGCCTTGTATGGACTAAAGCAGGCACCTCGTGATTGGTACGCGAACATGGATGGTTTCTTGATGAGTTTGGGCTTCAACAAAAATGTTGCTGATCCAAACATATATTATCACATTGTTGGTGACGAGTGCCTGATCTTGGTCCTTTATGTGGATGACTTATTCCTCACTAGTTTAGAAAGACTTATTGCTAAATGCAAGCGAGCATTGACTTCTAAATTCAAGATAAAGGACCTAGGTATGATGCACTACTTCTTGGGATGATAATTATGGCAGAGAACTGATGAGATTTTCCCGAGTTAAGGAAAATATATAGTGGAGATATTGAAGAAGTTTGATATAATAGACTACAAATCCATGCCTACACCAATGTTGATGGATTTGAAGAAAATGAACGATGCTTCTACTGATTCAGGAGAGATTGATCCACATTTATACCAACAACTGATTGGATCATTGATGTATCTGGTTAACATCGGACCTAATATATTCTATGCAGTGAATGTACTTAGTCAATTCCTGAGTCAGTCGAGACAGACTCCCTGGATAGCAACAAAACATGTATTGAGATATCTATGAAGAACAATTAGATATGGCCTGAGATATGTCTCCAGTGTAGACATGAGTTTGGAGGTATATGCCGATGTAGATTGGGCAGGGAGCGCAGTGGACCGAAAGAGCACATCTGATTGTTGTTTTACCTTGGGGTCTACCATGTTTTCCTGGTGCAGCAGGAAACAAATCTCTGTGACCTTGAGTACCGCAGAAGTAGAGTATGTAGCATTGAGTGTGGAAGTCCGCGAAGCAGTGTGGCTTCGCAAGCTCCTGAAATATTTATTTGATCATGAGATGCATTCTACCATTATTCATTTTGATAACCAAAGCTATGTGAATCTCTCTAAGAATCCTGTGTTTCATGATCAATCAAAACAGATTGAGATAAAATATCATTATATTAGAGACATGGTGCACATGAAAGAAGTACACATGCAATACCTTCCTACACATGAGTAGATTGCAGATATCTTCACCAAACTGCTTGTCAAGATGAAGTTCGAGTACTTCCGTGAGAGACTTGGCCTAGTAAGGGAGTGTTGATGATTACAGATTCATGAGACATCCTCAAGGACACATTATCCTTTGAAACTGAGTTGAGTTGACCTGTGAGAGAGCCCATGTGTTGGGTGTGTCATTCCTCTCTGGACTGAGATGAGATGATGTGTGCCCCTGTGTGGGGTGAGGATGCCCATGAGATGGGTGTGTCATTAATCTCTGTATGGATATGAGACAATGTGTACCTCTGTCTGGGGTAAAGTTTCCCATGTGATGGGTGTGCGTCAGACTCTTGACCGAGTTGTTATGATGTGTGGTCTCCTGCCTTGTGGACTCAGTTGAGTCAAGCTTGAGATGGTACTCCAGATGATTCTCTTGTGGAATCAGTGAGATAGAGATATGTTGAGTAGGACGTCCTTGTGGATGAGAATAGGTGGACGTGTCCCTAGTGGCTGAGCACTAGTGGATGTGTGGATCCCTTGCTATATTGTCTGAGAGTAAGATTTACCTGTAACCCTAATTGTGATGCAAAGGGTACATGTCGAACACACCATATGTGAAATCTAATTGTTTATTGTAATAATTAATTATTTTCTGAGTTATTAAGGTCGGCCCTATTGTGCCAATAGACACCACTCTTGGTCTGTCCAGTCTAGTATAAATAAAGGTGATTTCCCCATTGAGGAAACACACAAGTCACTTGTCATTTGGAAATTTCAGCAAGTACATTTCTAGGGCTGAAGTGCCCACCTCTCTTGGGCACAATTTTCAAGGTTGTAGAGTGCCCTCTTGTGTGCATTAGGGTTTCATTGTTGGAGGATATTATATTGAGAATATAACAAGGGATTGTTGGGTTTTTCTCCCTTGTTGAGAAGGATTTTCCCAGGATATTTCTTGTGTTCTTGTGCATGGTTATTCTTCTTGTGATCTTAGTTATTGCAACACTTGTGTATGGTATTGATGCATTTGTTTATGGTTCAAGTACATGCTAAATGAAATAAACCTCATGCTTGAGCCTAGCATAGTGAAAATTCAACAAGGGAATGGTGTAGCAAAAGGAGAGAGGGGTCAATAGTGCTAGGGTTGGGCAAGGAGATGATTTGGAAGTTATTGGAGGGGGGGGATATATGGGTGGGTATTTTAATTTGGAATATGATTGGTTGATAAACAATGCTTGGTATGTTGATTGGAATTTGAGAGAATGATATTCTATTGCAGAGTGGGTGTAAGTTTGATGGCAATGACACCATTGGTTAGGGATTGGAGTAGAAGTTGCAAATTTAAGGTTTTGCAGGAAAGGAGTAGGGGGCCTGGGACTGTTTGGAGAGATATGAAGGTTTGGGCTAGTAGGAGAGCTAGGGTTTTTATAGGGTTGGAAATTAGTGTGACATCAAAATTTGCGTTAAAAAATGAACGCATGTTGGAAGACCCTCTCTAGGGAACTACATTTACACAAGGAAACCTCAATATTAAGAATGGACAAGAAACTAGAATTGAATTTAACAATCATTACCTCATTTAGTTATGGAATCTAGAGTTGAATTCAAAGTCGGAATGAACACCTCTATGTAATGCTGCACTATTTTCCTAGGTGCTTGATGGAGATGATATCATATAGACAATGTATTGGTGAGGTAGCCTCGAGGGTAAAAATGTTGGCGGAGGGATTCACACAATGCCTTGCAAGTGGTGATACTATTTTGAGCAGTTTTGGAGGTGTCGTCATCATTGAGCTCAATATAGACTGTCGATTTTATGTGTTGAGATTTCCACCAAGCTTGAGAAATTCCTTCCAAGTGGTTGTTGGCTAGGAGAAAACATTGAGCCTATGAGAGATTAGGGTGAATCTACACATATGTTACAAGTCTACAAATATAGGAGTCCAAGGCCTTTCTATTCATCTAACCTCCATATTTGGGTAGGGTAATCTTAGTATCGAGTTGGAGTATGGATGGTCGAGGTTTGTTAATGATGAATTTCTATAATAACTTCATGATTTCTATATGCAAGGGTGCTTGAGATGATTCTGCCAAATAAACTCAGGGTTCCTGATGAGGGGCCACAAAGGAAAGTTGAGAGGTTGAGTCTACAAACAACCAGACACTGAGTAGCCCTAGTGTGAGAGTGTTGAGGGTTATGTGAGAGTGTTTGCAAAGCCTAGTGTGCTAGAGGAATCTAGATGCTAGGATGAGGTGTGATAATAATGGAAGAGAAGAATCCAATGAAAATTCTAAGGGAGAAAAAAGGATTGGACACCCAAAAGTAGAACTAAAAAGATAGTGAAAACTAACCCGAAACAATTTCTAATGATATCTTGGTGGGAGGTATAGGCTTCGACTAAAAAAATATGATGAAATCCCCTTGTTGGATAACGATTTCCACTGCTGTTTCGAATAGAAGAAGGGAGAAAGATGAGATCAGGTACCAATGTAGATTTTGTTGGGAGAGCACACACCAAGGAACCAGGTTTGGATTTCTACCACTACAAGCTATTGTTGTTTAGTGAGGTGTTGAGCCTAAGAAGGTATAATGAAATAACATGCTTGGGTCGATGCTATGATAACAAATGATGTATATCTGACCCCTCAACCTGGAAAATCCCAACTAAGAGGTGAAGTGCACTACTTGGAGGTACGAGTAACCCAAAACCAAATATAGTAACTAGAACATCAATAGAAGATAAGAGAATCAAGGGAAAAGGGCTCAAATTATTAGTTTGGCTAATTGGCCTTTATGTAGGAATACAATAGGTCCACTCAAGATGCATATAGCTTGAGGGTTGAGAAAGAAATGATAAAAAACTCCCGCACAGAGCCCGAGGGCAATAAATATGCAACTAGTCCCTAACTACATGCTTTACACACAAGACACTAAAAAACAACTAAAAATGAGCAAGAGGTCCTCAAGGACTAAATGCTAAGTTGGACAACCAAAATGATAGGTGTGTCCTCCTTGCTCGGGTGATCTACATCAATATAAATAAGTTATAGTAAATTTTTATTAATTTATCAGTAACTTATAATTTATGATAAATGCGAATATAATATGTTAAAAAATAAATTTAAATTAATTATTATAATTTTTCTTCAATAAACTATTTGATATATCAATACTTAAAAAAATATATTTACACATAAAATTAAAGTAAGATGATAGTTTGAACATATCTCCTTAGCAAATAAGATAGTTTGAACACAATTTCCATATGATGAACATATCTCGAATCTCGAATTATAATGGGTATAGATAACGACG
>JASDQU010097078.1:0-21508 GCA_032191745.1 Picea mariana | reverse complement strand
AAGTACAAAAGATACACTGAAAATAATGTGAGGAAAGAGGGAAAACCTCATTGGGAAAACCCCCCCTCAAGGTACAATGTATGTAAAAAAAAAAAAGAACTACAGTTGCTAGGAAACTGTGTCCTTCACTCTAAGACAACCTCGCAGAGAATGGAATTTCTGCTCAGTGAAGGTCTTGGTGAAAATATATGTCGTCTATTCTGCTGAAGGACAGAACTGTAAGTCGATGATCCCCTCATGTACTAAGTCTTGGATGTAGTGCATGTGGATCTCGATGTGCTTCGTCCGCTGCCTCTGAATTGGATCTCTGCAGAACTTCAGAGTACTCTGGTTGTCACACTAGATGACGATCGGCTGATGAAACTGAATGCCCAAATCAGTGAGAAAATGTTGTAGCCTCATAGCCTAAATGGTTATGTTAACTACTCCTCTGTACTCTACCTTGGCTGAAGATAGAGAAATGCCAGCTTGCTTCTTGCTCGACCAACAGATAGGCCCGAAACCAATATTGAGTGAGTAACTAGATGTGGAATTGTGATCAATGTTATCGCCAGCCTAGTCGGAATCAGTAAAACCAATGAGATCTAATGTAGAGTCTTCTACATAATGAATCCCAAAGGTGATGGTTCCCTGTATGTATTAAAGAATATGCTTTGCAACTTTCCTATGTAGCTCATGCGACTCCTGCATGAACCTGGAAACTCTGCCAACTACATATGAGAGGTTTGTTTTGGAGTGTGTGAGATACAAAAAGCTACCCACTAGCTGTCTGTACAGTGTGCTGTCAACCAATGGAGTCTCCCCACCATCCTCAAGTTTGACTCCTGATAGGAAAGGAGTCGGAGAAGACTTGCAGACTGTCATGTGAAATCTCTCAAGGAGATCTCGTGCATACTTGGCTTGAGACAGTTTGATGCTTGATGCATCCTGACTGATCTCAAGTCCAAGGAAGAAGTGTAGCGGACCCATGTCCATCATCAAAAACCTGTCATGAAGAATCCTCTTGACTGCAGCAATCGCTGAAGTCGAGCAACTGGTGATCAACAAATCATCGACATACAAAACTAAAAGTAGAAGTGAATTAGTCGTCCTAAGCATGTATACATTCAGGTCTGATTTAAAACGTACAAAGTTCTATGACAATAGGTAGGATTCCATCTTAGCATACCATGCCCTCGGAGCCTACTTGAGGCCATAAAGTGACTTCTTCAGTCAAAAGACCAAAGATGAGTCCTGCATAAATCCTTGGGGCTGCTCCATGTAGATCTCCTTAAAGAGATCACCATGAAGAAATGCATTCTTCACGTCCATTTGATGGAATTCCCATCCCTTGGTTGTCGCAATGGAAAATTCCAATCGTATGGAATCCATCTTCGCTACTAGAGAGAAGGTCTCATCATATTCAATACCATGAACCAGCTGAAAGCCTTTGGCGACAAGCCTAGCTTTGTATCTGTTGATCTGTCCATCTGTTGCGCTCTTGGTCCTGTAGACCCATCTGCATCTGACAAGTTTCCTCCTAGAAGGAAGGGGAACCAGATCCCAAGTCTGGTTCTTGAGGAGGGAGTTGTACTCCTCCTGCATGGTGAATTCCCAAAAGGGATTTCCAGAAGCCTCTCCATAAGACTATGGATCTTAAGACTGAGCCAAGAAAAGATGTCTGGAAGGCAATGGTTCAATGGCAGTGAGTGCAATAGGAGGCTCCTTAAAATCATATCGATTCCTCCTGGTATCGGCTAGATCACCAACGAGATCCACTACATCCTGAAGAGTAGTCTGTGCCCACTTGGGCCTCTGCTCTGGCTCTGCAACTGCATCTGGATGCTCTGACAATGCATCCGACTATACTGACTCTGAATCTAAATCTGAATCCTCTGATTCCTCTGAATCAAAGATCTTGTTTGAAGAAGAGTCTTCATGTGCATGCTCATCATCTCAAATAGGTGGAAGAGTGAAGGTGTCTACATGCGGCTGTTGAGTTACATGCGAGACACTTTCCTCGAATTGGACACTATGCTCAATGATGAGCCGACCCGAGGAAAGATCAATAAGCCAATATCCCTTCACACCATCAAGGTATCCAACAAAAATGCACTCAGAGCTTTGTGGATCAAGTGCCTTCCTCTTTTCAGAGGGAATCACGGCCCATGCACATGAACCAAAAATACGAAAGTGGGTCACTTCCAGTTTGAGGCCGCTCCAAGCCTCGTAGGGGGTATTATCCTTGAAAGATCTATGGGGAGATTTGTTTTGGATGTATGTTTCACAGTTAAGTGCTTCGACCCATAGTCTCTGTGGTAGTGACTTTGCATGCAACATGCAAGATGCCATCTCCTTTAGAGATCGATTTTTCCACTCGGAAACTCTGTTTTGTTGCGGAGTGTAGGGAACTATATGTTGCAACTGAATCCCTACCTCATGGAAAAGATTATGAATATCATGATTCACATACTCTCCCCCATTATCAGTTCGGAGGACTTTGATCTTCTTTCTGGATCGTGTCTCAACCAAATCTTTGAAATCTTTGAGGTGTTGAAAGACCTCAAATTTTTTCCTGAGAAAGTAGATCCAAGTAAAACTGAGAAATCATCAACAAAAATGAGAAAAAACCTCGCTTTGTTGATCGATGGATGCGGAAAAGAACCCATGAGGTCACTATGGATCATATCTAAAGGTGCGGAATCTCACTGAGACTTTCCTTTAACGAATTTCTCTTGAGGGTGTTTTTCGAGAACACATCCCTCACATACTCCCTTGGAGAAATGGATGTCTGGTAGACCATCAACTAATCTGTTCTTTCTAAGCTGTTGCATGTATCTGAAATTCAAATGTCCAAATGTTTCGTGCCATATCCTACTACTTTCATCAGCATGAGTAAGTAGTAAAGCATAATCAGGTTCAATGAATTTAGAAAATGTATACAATCTACACTGATGATTTGCCTCACCGGTAGCAACCCTGGAGTTGGTTTTCATGTCATATATGTCCATGGAATTTGGTGTGAATACGACTTTCTTTCCGGTGCTGGAATTTGTCATCTAATACATGGAGAGAAGGTTCACAGAATTCTTGGGAACATGCATCACATTCTCAAAGCTTCTATTGGTGAGTTCAATCCTTCCTTTGCCGGTGAATTCGACAGAAGAGTTGTCCCCCATCAGAATATGAGGACCTTTGCATACATCCAAAGAAGAATAGACTGCTTCTAAGGCATCCATGTGATGTGATTCTCCTGAATCTATGATCCAAGCATCGACAGAGGAGTTGATTGCAATCAAGGCATGGCTAAAATTGTCTTTCTTGGAATTCAGATCTTCTGGATTCTTCATCTTTTCACCCTTGGGGATGCGATCTCCAAGGTTGTTTTTCTGAAGTATCTGAGACATAATATTTATTTCTTTTTGCATCCATGTGGATTCTGAATGGAATCCTTTGTGATAGTACGTGCATTTCTCTCCTTTTCTTCCCTTTTCTCCTTTGGATCCAGAGGCATCGGTGAAGGGTTTTGTGTACGCTTCCTTCTTCATATGTGCATGAGATTTCCTATTATCTTTATCTTTAGATTTTTTATATTTGTGGATGCCATCATGCACAGTGATTGCATGCGCCCTTGGACCTTTGATTGCGCCCATGTTGATGAGCTTGGTTTTCTCTTGTGTCAGGGATTCGATAAAGTCCTCAAGAGAAGGCATCTTCCAGGTGGTTCCAGAGGTGAATCTGACAGTATGGAATGTAGATACGAATACTAATAATTCATAACTAAGCTTGGAGATAATGGTGAGAACCATTTGTTTCTCCTCCTTCGATTTATCAACCCCGCAAGCTTTGAGTTTCGACAATAAATCCTTGAATTTTGTAAAGAAATCTTGGATATTCTCGAAGCTTTTTGGATCCAATGTGAGCAGCTTCACCTCCAGCATGTGTCCCCTCATCTCATCCTATTTTCCAAATATCCCTTCCAAGATGGTCCAGGATTCACTGGGAGCCTTACAAGAAGATATATGAAAAAGGAGATTGGGAGAAATAAGACTGCAAACTGTTCCGAGTGCCTCATCCATGCGATTTAAGTACATGGATTTTTCTATGGCTGATGTTGGATCTGTATTTGTATTCATGGTTAATCTATACAACCCTCTATATTGGATATGTATGGCTGTTTTCTCTTTCCATGCAAAATAGTTGTAAGGTGTAAGAATGAATTCTTTTTGGAATTCCATCTTTCCGTTGTCTTCAATCTTTTGTACTTGCAAATTTTTTTTGGTGTAGCTTTTTCTTAGCACTCTGTCGGCTCTGATACCATGTAAATGTGTTGACCTGCACAAAATATATCTAGATAAACAATGATACACACATTTGTAGAGATAATTGGAAAAAGAAGAAGAAGGAAAGAAAGAATGGAAAGAGTTCTCATTAACCGTTATGAGTAATGAATAATTTACACATGATATACTCTATATAACTCAATGAGTTCGAATTGAGGTGAACCAAGTCACCATAGTGGTGGTCTAGAGTGATCTGGGCACACACCAGTATTTACAGGAGTGAACTTCCACCTATTCTAGTCTCTCAGGCAGTTACGGGAGTGAACTGCCACCTAGTTGAGTTAACTAGTCAACTGGTCTTCAATTAACTGACTAAATAGAAAGTAGTGAGGAGTTAACTCAAGGAATCAAGGATAATGCGCCACTTTGGTGATGATACCAAGGAAAGGTCTAATTAGCATGGTGATGATCCCAATGTTGCATGATGATGATGCCAACACAACATCTAATCTCGACTCAACTAGTTAAATTGAAGTGTGAACTAAAAGAGAATATTCTCTAGGTGAAATATTCTCTCCTAAAATATGCGAGACTAGATAATGACTAATTATGACTAATAAGTAAATAAAAACCTTAGGAAAAAGAAATCCTAGGTGTGTGTGAAGTAACTCCAACAATTCCTATCTCAAATGGGAGCATATGATATATGGTTTAAAAGCATATTTTGATACCTTTCCATGATATATGTCACTCCCTCTAACTCCATAGGAATGAGGAGCTATGAAATATTTTTTCACGTTGGCCCAATTAGAAGGTATAGGTCAACCTAGCTAGTTTTACAAGTCATCCCCACAAGTGCAAAGAACAGATCTCAGGATTGAAGAGGAGATGATGAGTATTCTTTGGGTATAAATGTATGGAAGAGGAGTTTTCTTGAAGTTTTAAGGATGCACTATGAAGGACTAAGGTCTATGATGCTGCAAAGTGCCTTTTTTTGAAGTTGTGATGTTGTAGTCTAGAATTATATTCGGAGAATGATGTTACTAGGTTCACTAGGGCATGGAGGCTAAATCTGACTAGGGTTTGAATCAAGGAGAGGCATTGGAGCATGAAGGTTAAGGGTATGATGATGTTGTGAAATGCATAAAATATGAATTATGATGGTGAAGTCAGAAGTACTCCGTATATGAAGATCTTGGATTGGTGCCTATACAAGTCTTACTGAGTTGGTGCTCAGTTGAAGAGATTGGTGCCTACACAATGTCTTGTTGAGTTGGTGCTCAACTGAAGAGATTGGTGTCTCTACTAGGTTGGTGCCTACACAATATCTTGATGAGTTGGTGCTCAGATAAAAAGAATGGTGTCTCTAGTAGGTTGGTTCCTACAAGCTTTGTAGCAATAGGTTCATGCATACATATATTTATAAAGATAATTTTTTGTAGTTTTCTCCCACAAGGTTTCCAAATTAAACTCTATGTATTGTTATTTGAGTTTATATGCATTTATTATTAATAAACTATTGGTAAATACTCATTTAAAATAAAAATATATATTATAAAAATTCACTCCCTCTCAATATGAACATAAATTCAACAATCCATATTATATTTAACTAAGAAGACAAAGATGAAGAACTTCTTTAAACTCTCTTAAGTAGCCCTCACATCAATAATATAATATTATTTTTCTTATTAATAAAATTTGGTATATAATAACAGGTTAGTATCAAAATCTCCATACAAATGAAAAACCTCGTATTGAAGGAAAAATGAAATGGATTCTACAAAACTAGATAAAAAGCCTAAAATAAGTTCTCGTTGAACCTTCCATTTATATGATAACTCTTGACTGACTTGAGACAATTGACGTACCTTTAATGTTATTCTTGCTATCCAATTTCAAATTTTTAAGTAATGTAATGTTTAAAAAAATAACATAGTTAACATTTAATGTTTAAAGTTGATGGTAAAAAATATATACCCTAAATATAAAAATAAAAAACAAAACACTTTCATTAATACTAGGTTAAGGCAAGGTAAAAACATAACACTTTCATTAATACTAGGTTAAGGCAAGGTTTGAAGTCAAACATATGCGACCAGTATATTATTCCCTCATGCTTAAAGTTTTAAAGTTGATGAAAAACAATATACACCTTGAATATAAAAATACAACCATTCACTACCTTAAACAAGTGTTGCATGGCAATGTAGCCCCTACCAAGTTGGAATGGAAATAAATGTGAGCGAGTACAGACACGTGGGTAGCAAGTTGAAGTACATGGAAACACAAAAGAATTAGCATTCCCAAATTAGTTTTCTTTTAAACAAGGGCTCGTGGACACAATAGAAATTGAAATTTATCAAATTATAGGTTCATGGACAACATAAATTATACATATGAAATTTGTGATTTTATAAAGTAGATATTTACTTTTATACATACAAAATATGTACTTTTATAAAGTATGGGAATGAGATTCCATACTTGGTAGTTTTTGGATCGCGCGTTCTTGGGCTGGCGCATTGAAAACTAGGCTATGTTGTTTTGTGCCCTACAAATAGCACCTAGAGTTTCACGACGTATAAATTGACAATCAAAGTTGTGGACTATTTGAAATTTAAGGGCGTACATATGTTACACATGTTCGTGGACAAAAGCACAAAAAAACTAGCATTCCCGAATTAGTTTTCTTTAAAACAAGGGCTCATGGACATAAGAAATTGAAAATCATCAAATTATAGGTTCCTGGACAACATAAATTATACATACCAAATATGTAATTTGATTAAGTATATATATAGATCATGCGGCCTATCGAGCTGGCACGCTGGAAATTGCGCTTCTATTGTTCCATGCCCTACAAATATCACCCAGAGTTCTGCGACATACAAATTGACAATCAGACTTGTGAACTATTTGAAATTTAAGGGCCAACGTTTGTTACATAGGTTCGTGGACAAAAGCATAAAAAAACTAGCATTCCCGAATTATTTTTCTTTAAAACAAGGGCTCCTGGACAAAAGAAATTGAAATATATCAAATTATAGGTTCTTGGACAACAGAAGTTATACATATCAAATATGTAATTTGATTAAGTAGATATATAGGGCATGCACGAAAGCTTCATTCCAGGTTCTTGGGCTGGCGGATTGAAAATTGGGCTTCTGTTGTTCTATTCCCTACAAATAGCACCGAGAGTTCCACGATATACAAATTGACAATCAGACTTGCAGACTATTTGAATTTTTGGATCGCGGGTTCTCGGGTTGGAGGGATGAAAATTGAGCTTATGTTCTTTTGTGGCCTACAAATAGCACCTAGAGTTCTGAGATATACAAATTGACAATTGGACTTGTAGACTATTTGAAATGTAAGGGCTTATGTCTGTTACATAGGTTCGTGGACAAAAGAACCAAAAAAACTAGCATTCCAGAATTGGTTTTCTTTAAAACAAGGGCTCCTGGATAGAAGAAATTGAAATTTATCAAATTATAGGTTCTTGAACAACATAAATTATACATACCAAATATGTAATTTGATTAAGTAGATATATAGAGAGGTTTCTGGGCAAGATAAATTATACATATGAAATTTGTAATTTTATAAAGTAGATATTTACTTTTATACATATGAAATATGTACTTTTATAAAGTATGGGAATGAAATTCCATACTTGGTAGTTTTTGGATCGCGGGTTCTCGGGCTGGCACGCTGAAAATCGGGCTCTGTTGTTTCGTGCCCTACAAATAGCACCCAGAGTTCCGTGACGTACAAATTGACAATCAGAGTTGTGGATTATTTGAAATTTAAGGGCGTACGTATGTTACACAGGTTCATGGACAAAAACACAAAAAAACTAGCATTCTCGAATTAGTTTTATTTAAAACAAGGGCTCATGGACACAAGAAATTGAAAATCATCAAATTATGTTCTTGGACAACATAAATTATACATACCAAATATGTAATTTGATTAAGTATATATAGAGAGCATGTGGGCTGCTGGGCTGGCGCGTTGAAAATTGGGCTTATGTTGTTCTGTGCCCTACAAATAACACCCAGAGTTCCGCGACATACAAATTGACAATTGGACTTGTGGACTATTTGAAATTTAAGGGCCAATGTTTGTTACATAGGTTTGTGAACAAAAGAATAAAAAAACTAGCATTCTCAGATTATTTTTCTTTAAAACAAGGGCTCCTGGATAGAAGAAATTGAAATATATTGAATTATAGGTTCCTGGATAGCAGAAATTATACATATCAAATATGTAATTTGATTAAGTAGATATATAGAGCATGCATAGAAGCTTCATTCCGGGTTCTCAGGTTGGCGGGCTGAAAATTGGGCTTCTATTGTTCTGTGCCCTACAAATAGCATCAAGAGTTCTGTGATATACAAATTGACAACCGAACTTGCGGACTATTTGAAGTTTTGGATCGTGGATTCTCAGACTGAAAATTGGGTTTATGTTGTTTTATGGACTACAAATAGCACCTAGAGTTATGTGATACACAAATTGACAATTGGACTTGCATACTATTTGAAATGTAAGGGCCTACGTCTATTACATAGGTTCATGGACAAAAGCACAAAAAAAAACTAGGATTCTGAAATTGATTTTCTTTAAAACCAGGGCTCCTGGACAAAAGAAATTGAAATCGATCAAATTATAGGTTCCTGAACAACATAATGTATACATACCAAATATGTAATTTGATTAAGTAGATATATAGAGCATTCATGGAACCCTCATTCCGGGTTCTCGGGCTGTCGAGCTGAAAATTGGGCTTTTGTTGTTTCGTTCCCTACAAATAGCGCCAAGAGTTCCACGATATACAAATTGACAATCAGACTTGAAGACTATTTGAATTTTAAGGGGCTCATGTCAAAAAAGTTTAGCATTCCCGAATTAGTTTTCCTTTTTATATACGCTGGTGGACAAAAAAACAAAAAAAATAGTACCAACATCTGTTACATGGGCTGGTGGACAAAAGTATGAAAAAAATAGTATTCTTGAATTAGTTTTCTTTAAAAGAGGGGCTCCTGCACATAAGAAATTGAAATCTATCACCCCATACCTAGGCAGTTTTTGGATCGCGGGTTCTCGGGCTGGCGAGCTGAAAATTGAGCTTTTGTTTTTTCGGGCCCTACAAATAGCACCCAGAGTTCCACGATATACAAATTGACAATCAGACTTGCGGACTATTTGAGTTTTAAGGACCTACGTCTCTTACATAGGTTAGTGGAAAAAAGTAGAAAAAAAATTAACATTCCCGAATTAGTTTTCTTTAAAACAAGGGCTCCTGGACACAAGAAATTGTTCCTTGACAACATAAATTATACATACCAAATATGTAATTTTATTAACTATATATATAGAGCATGGACAAAACCCTCATTCCATACTTAGCCAGTTTTTGGATCGTGGGTTCTCGAGTTGGGGACCTGAAAATTGGGCTTCTGTTGTTCCCTATCCTACAAATAGAACTGATAGTTCCATGATATACAAATTGACAATCAGACTTGCGGATTATTTGAATTTTAAGGGGCTTGTGTCCAAAAAATTTAGCATTCGCGAATTAGTTTTCTTTACATAGGTTTTACATACGCTGGTGGACAAAAACACAAAAACTATAGTACCAATGTCTATTACATAGGGCGGTGGACAAAAGGATCAAATAAATAGCATTCTCGAATTAGTTTTCTTTAAAACAGAGGCTCCTAGACACAAGAAATTGAAATTTATAGGTTCCTGGAGAGCATAAATTATACATAGCAAAAATGTGATTTTTTAAAGTAGATATTTACCTTTATACATACGAAATATGTACTTTTCTAAAGTATGGGGATGAGATTTTATAGAGCATGCACGGAGCCCTCATTCCATACTTAGGCAGTTTTTGGATCGTGGGTTATCGGGATGAAAATTGGCCTTCTGTGGTACCATGGCCTACAAAGAGCACCTAGAATTCCATGATATACAAATTGACAAGCGGAATTGCGGACTATTTTAATTTTAAGGGCCTTTGTGGCAAACAATATGAAGGACATGTAGTAAAGATGCAAGAAATGACATACTCTCTATACGTTTGAGTAGAAAGAAAGTATTGAATACAATTTTATGACATTTATATAAAAAAATAATAAAACGTGTTACATATTCCTAAAAATTTAAAGAAACATATATGTGTGTGTTAAATATGATATCTCAAATTTGAATGAGTGATTTATGTCATACTTAATTTTGAAAATGAGAAGGCAGGATAAAATATGCATCAGAAAAAAAGAGAATTGAGATAAAATAAACATAATGACTTCACATTCAACATAGCTGAAGATAAAAATCTAGGAGCACATAAAAGAAAAAAAAGACTAGCATTCCCGAATTAGTTTTATTTAAAACAAGGGCTCCTAGACACAAGAAATTGTTCCTGGACAACATAAATTATACATACCAAATATGTAATTTGATTAACTAGATATATAGAGCATGGACGAAACCCTCATTCCATAGTTGGCCAGTTTTTGGATCTCAGGTTCTCGGGTTGGGGACCTGAAAATCAGGCTTTTGTTGTTCCATGTCCTACAAATAGCACCTATAGTTCTGTGATATACAAATTGACAATCGGACTTGCGAACTATTTGAATTTTAAGGGGATCGTGTCCAAAAAATTTAGCATTCGCGAATTAGTTTTCTTTACATAGGTTTTACATACGCTGGTGGACAAAAGCACAAAAAATATAGTACCAATGTCTGTTACATAGGGTGGTGGACAAAAGGACCAAATAAATAGCATTCCTGAATTAGTTTTCTTTAAAACAGGGGCTCCTAGACACAAGAAATTGAAATTTATTAAATTATAGGTTCCCAAAGAGCATAAATTATACATAGCAAATACATAATTTTTTAAAGTAGATATTTACTTTTATACATACGAAATATATACTTTTATAAAGTATGGAGATGAGATTTTATAGAGCATGCACGAAGCCTTCATTCCATACTTGCATGGTGCCCTGATTCCATACTTAAGCCATTTTTGGATCGCGGGTTCTCGAGCTGGCGGGATGAAAATTGGGCCTATGTTGTTCCATGGCCTACAAAGAGCACCCAGAGTTCCGTGATATACAAATTGACAAGGGGAATTGCAAACTATTTTTATTTTAAGGGCCTTTGTGGCAAACAATATGAAGGGCTGGTGGTAAAGATGCAAGAAATGACATACTCTCTATACGTTTGAGTAGAAAAAAAATAGTGAACACAATTTTATGACATTTATATAAAAAAATAATAAAACGTTTTACATATTCCTAGAAATTTAAAGAAACACACACACACACACACACACACACACACACACATGTGTGTGTGTGTGTGTGTGTGTGTGAAATATGATATCTCAAATTTGAGTGATTGATTTATGTCATACTTAATTTTGAAAATGACTAGGCAGGAGAAAATATGCATCAGAAAAAAAAGAGAATTGAGATAAAATAAACATAATCACTTCACATTCAGCATAGTTGAAGATAAAAATCTAGGAACACATAAATATTTAAGGAGACAAAAGAATAGTTTTATTTGGAATATATGAAAACCATAATACTTTGTTACATATCCTTGGAAATGTAAATGTGTTTTTCATATAGATTGGGATTGGGGCTCCCGCGGACCATAACAGAAATATGTACAAGAAATAGAACTGTGGAAAGAAGAAGTTGGACATGGTAGAATGTAATACCTGAAAAGTAGAAATGGGAGGATCAGTTTTTGTCCATAGATTTCTACTCAGAAAATGTGGAATAACTAGATTGATAAAGAAAGAAATATCAGTATACACTTATAGGCATGGTACATATAAGTAATTTTGGTGTTTGCTTGCTCATACCTTTTCCTGTTGGTTTTTGTCGGTGACCCGCTTAATAACTGGATTGATAATCAGAGGATTTATGCATTTCCCTGTTGGATTTCGTCGATGACCCACTTCAAGTTCTCTTCAATATAGCTTCTCAAGGGAGCGACGTTGATGTCATTGTGGATTTTAATGCTAAAAAGTTTATTTTCTAATTCGCTTAAATCAATTGAAATTTTACAAAGAGCTTGATGAATGTCTCCATTCTATACCGAATACCGAACTATCCAGTTGTCCACCTCTTCTTCATGATATTCAAGAATCTTGTAAAAAAATTTTAAAGACAAGGCCTTAAAATTATCAACTTGTTTATCGAAAGCTTACTTGGTTAACGCCAGTGAGTTGACAATTAAGCTAGGGTCCTGGAAGTTGTTTGTCATTCCTATTAACTCTATTTTGGTGAGCTTTGTGAATAATGTTTCTTTCTTTAATATTTCTTGCTCACATGGTTGGACGATGAGATACAGGTTCTTCACCTTCTCTTTCCAGCATGCTTCTAATTGAGTGAGTCATTTTTTGGATGGGAGATCATGTTGTCTTCTTGTCATGTCTGGTATGTTGTTGACATGAAAGGAAAAAAAGGATGACCGTGTGCAAATAGAAAGTTTCTTCATTTTTTAAATCCATCTGCAGAAGTTGGAGCAAGTTATGTGCCCTCCACCCCATGGAATCCATATTCTGTGATGTTTCCCAGGCCTTAGTAATCAATTTCATTATTTTGTTGATATTTTTCTCCACATATCCTCTACAAGATGCAAGAAAGTTGGAGGATCCTTTTAGATTTGTTGCAGGGGTGTAGGTAGTCGTAGGCATGGCTATTTCCAAAGGACTGCCAAATAATGACATAGGAAACAAAGCTTCCTCTAATTCCTTAATCCGGTTCTTTAGTTTGTCATTCTCGGCCTCAATGACTCCAATGAAATCATGAAGAGAATCTTCAGTTGCCATGTGAAGTTGAGATATTTTGGACACCTGCATATTGGCAAGGTCAAGTTCTGAACGATGTTTTCTTTTCTTATTTTTTACATCTCTTTTTTCAATGATTAATTTTTTTGATTCGCTTTCAAAAACAACACTCTGGAATACAAATGATTCATCTTCGTAAAAAATTTCAGTATCAACCATGTCCATTGAGTAGGCATGGTGAATTGTGTCTTTGGGATGATTAAGGTTGCAAAATATGCTATCCAGATCAATGTCAAGATCCATGTTTTCACTGTAAATTTTGGGTTGCTTCGCCTCTCCTACAATTCTTTTTCCCTTCTTCTATACGGGAAGCTCATGAGGAATATGTTCAATGTATATCTACAAAACTACTGTGCAGTTGTTGCCAGTAGTTTATGAAAACGTTGGTTTTCTCCAGACGCTACTTGAAATGAAGAAATGGAGGGGAAAATATAACCCCCCGGAAACATTGGTTCAATGCGTGCAAATGGAAAATCTCCTCATTAATGGCAATATCTATGTGTGTTGTATGGTGACCTGTTAGAAGTAAACATTAATTATTACATACTTAGAAGTTCAAAGGTGGTGGTTATGACGAAGAACATTTAAGGATTGGAGGTTTCGTGAAGGAACCAAGATGGTGACGTGCGAATGGCATTCCATGGTATTTGAAATTAAGACTGGGAAGAGATTCAAGGTTTCGTGAAGGAAGCAAGATGGCAGCGTGCGAATGACATTCCATGAAATTTGAAATTAAGATTAATAAGGGATAAGAAAAGCCTTCGCAAATATTGCATTAATGGCAGAACTTCTCGAGCCTTGTGTGCATCAATGACATCCTAGACGGTGTCTGCACGATGACTTGTTAGCATTAAAGATTTAGAAACAAGACACACACACACACATAAACACTATTTCTTATTATGGACACGTGTGAAGGTGACGATCATGGGGAAGAGAAAGAAACGAAGGAATGACCAAGTCTGAAACTGCATCGTGAAACTGGTGAGTGTCCAATGGTGAAACTGCATGAGTCAGAATTGTTTACTACAAAACACGTAAAATGTAAGAGGGAATGATGGTGCAGTTCAATGGAGGGTTTGTATATTTGGGGAATTGTGGGAAAGTCACTCAGCATGGAAAGTGCGACTTTCTGTAGCCTTTCAGGGAGCATAGAGAAGGGAAACATGTACGATATTTGGATAGAGGTTTCTCGGGATGGCGGGCTCAAAATTGTCTAAGCAAACCAAAGGTCTCGGTCCGACTCCCAATGCATATTTCATAATTTATGTGCAACACCAACTCTGTGGTTACCAGATCAGTGTATGTAGAAACGAGGCAAAACTAAATATGTACCTTTATAAAGTATGGACACGAGATTTGTAGAGCATGTACGGATATCGCATTCCATACTTGGTCACTTTCTGGATCACGGGTTATCGGGCGAACGGGCTAAAAAAATAGGCCTCTATTGTTTCGTGTTCTACAAATAACACACATAGTTCTGCGATATACAAATTGACAAGCGGACTTGCAGGGTGGCTGATATTTTATAGACCATGCACAATTTCTGGATCACGGGTTCTTGGGATGGCGGGGTCAAAAATAGGCCTCTATTGTTCGGTTCCTTACAAATAGCTTATGATAATAAATTGACAAGAGGATTTGTGGGCTCGCCGACTCAACATTCTACTTCTAGTGATTTTCACGATACACAAATTGACACAGACTCTAGGGTTGGCAGGCTCCCAGAAATGAGCAATACATACCAAATATGCATAGATCCCTTATTCCATACTTAGCCACTTATTTGGATTGCAGACTTGCGGGTATTACATTGGGTCGATTTCCGCAATATACAAATTGACACACATAATCCAGGGCTAGAGGGCTCCCAAAAATGACTAATACATACCAAATATGCATAGATCCCTTATTCCATACTTAGCCACTTATTTCAATCGTGGACTTGCGGGATGTGTTATCACCATAACAATTTTCAGATAGGATCTGAGTCTCGAACATTTAGTGAAAAACCACATCACTATGGAAGTGTGATAGTTTAGAATATAAGGACTTATATGGCGGCATGTGGAAAAATTTAGTGGAGGCACGAAAGGTATGACTCGACGGACCGTCGACCTTGAAGCAACCCAGATCAAAAGCTAAGGCACAAATCGGGAAATGAAGCAGTGCAGAAGATAATCATTTGAAGGCGGGTTGGGGAAAACTATGGCAGTTTCATTCGTGAATGTGTGGCACCCTCAGAGGCACATCCGGGTGAAAAGAGGTCTACCCAAAACCATTTTTTTTCAATCCCTGATATCGAAAGTTGGTGAGACTTGGTGGACCGTAGATCACATGCTATTTTGCATTAATTTTTCCCAATGCATCTTGTCCTTGTGTTATTTTTCCACTCAGATTTTCAATCTTTTTCACTAGCTCCATCAAGCTCCCATCACCTAAATCCTTCACCCAATGGGTCATCCAAAACATTCATGTACTCCATGAGTCAAAAGTTTTAATTCTTATCTAAATCTATTAGTTCCATCACTTCATTCATTTTTACCCTTATTTTCGTATTCCCGTTGAAAATAAAAAAATATGCCTTTTATTAAGCACCCTTATCCTATCCACAAAGTCACGTGTTAAGCCTCATATGCCCAAAGTCCTTCGAAAATAGAAAAAAGGGTTTTTTTATTATTAATATAAATATTTTTATATTTATGTTAATATTTAATCCAATATTTAATTTACGAAATCACATCAAATCATGGGCACGAATCTCAATTTATAATGTGGAAAATTCAAAGGTTGGATGGAGGGCACAAGTACATGTCGGGGATTGAAGTAGCGAGAAGGTTAATTTTGTGAAGGCGGACCGAGGAATACTACCATGGTTTCTTTGGTGGACACATGTTTTTACGTGGAGCACATCAGAGGTAAAAACAGTTGATTTAAACCACTTTAGCCCAATCCCAATATAATAAATGAAAGAATTTATCATATTTTTTATGTGTAGCATTGTCCAGGAGTGCATTTCAATAATGATTATGGGATTTCCAATAAAATAAATTCTTCCTCATCGTGAAATTGTTTTACATAGGTAAAATTCACATTTTACAAATCAAAGAGATTAATTTCCATGAAAAATATTTAAATGGGAAGATGGACATGAACGAAGACTTGGATAATTCTTTATCCAAAGGTTTTAAGAAGTAAAAGAAAAAGATAAAAGGTATTTTACCAAAGACGGTAAACTGGAAAAAAAACATAGCAAATGTTTGTCCATAGTGAAACGGTAAATTGGAAAAACATTACACAGTAAATGTTTTTCACAGGGAGATGGTAAAAGTAAATGTTTGTACAATGAAATGGTGAATTGGACAAACAAGACATGGTCTTAAAAACCATGGGAATGAATTAAATTATGAAAATTTAATTCTACAAGATAGAAAAATATTTGGGAATTATTTTTATTTCAAATATATTATTCCCAAATGTTTAATGAGAGTATGGATAAATGCAATTATATTTGAAATATTATGAGTGACACTTCAAAGAAAACGTGGCAGAAGAAGGCGCTGGAGCATCAGAGGAATCTGCAGGGATCATGAAACATTTTTTCTGGAAACTATCAGTTGTAATCATTGTAGAAGCTGAAACATTTCATCTCAGTTATTGTAACCGGTTGCACATTGAAGGAACTCAAATTGTATAAGTGTTAGAGGTTATGAGTGTAGTAGAGGAGGGCAGAAGTGCAAGGGAACATTTCCAGTGGTTCTGGACTCTATTGTAATTTTTCTGGGACTGAATTGAATACATATGAAAAAGCATTTGGAATAGAAAAGACTCTAATTGGTTGTGAGATGAGTTCGGTCTTCTTTCATAGTGTGTATTTTCCTATGTTTCTTTAATTCCATTTACATTGTCTTCTGTTTAAATTGGAGAGTTAAAGGCCCAAAATTTTTCTTGTGATGCTCTCAGCCTAAGCAATTTAAACTGTGTATGTTTCTTCTTAGCTAATTCAAAATTCATTCCTGTAATACTTTGATGCAATTATTTGTTTCCTCTTTTCTCTTACCACTCTGATTTATTTTAAGTTACAACTCAGATTCATTGCTTCATTTATCCTTTATCCTCTGGAGATTTCTATCGGCTGATCATTGTTTTCATTAAATTTCAGAATTTTGACTCCATAGCCCTGTGTGTTCCTCCCCTTCCTTGCCAACAACTTTATAAAAATCCCCAAAACAAACCAAATCTAGCCACCTAATTTCCAAATAATATCAAGTGACATGAGAGAGCCCTCTCTGAGTTGAGCAGGCTAGTGCCTCAGCTCTAAAGTTGGTTGAAACAGTTACCTCTGTCGTTTGTCTATTCAGCCAAACAAAATTTATAGAGTGCTAACATTTTAGCGTCATTGTCGGGGATGAAATTGAAAATTTTTCCTTGGGAAGAATGACATGGTTGAGTTCTAAGGTATGAGAGCAACAAACACTTAGGAACATATTGGTTGTAGTCCTTCTATGGCAACTCCACACATCAAAAAATCAGTTTGAAGGTGATTCCACTGGTAGAAGAATCCAAAAATTTGAACTTTCACTGGCGAATCCACTCTCAATGAAAAATCCAGGTTCCAAAACATTATTGGCGACTCCACTGTCCGAAGATGAGTTCAATATATACAAGGAATTCTCCCATGAATCGATATCATATTCCTGGCTTTCCAAATCGTATTCCTCACATAATTTGGCAAAAATATTTGCCTAAATTCGAAGATGGGAAAGGAAATGATGTTGCCTTGCACTTGATTAGATTTCATATGCACATATGTAAGCTGGGGGTTGAATTTCATGAGATTGTTTGATGAAAATGTTTATGGTTACTTTAGAGGGGAGAGCAATATTATGGTATGAAGGTTTAAAACCAGGTAGCTTATACTCTCTTAAATATTTCCATATAACATTATTTAAGCATTATGGAGAATCTAATCCTTGGTATTTGAAGATTGTTGTGAATTTTGTGAACATTTCATTAAGTAACTTAAAAATGTTTTTGGTGATGAAGAGTGTATGAATGATGAAATCATAGAATCCCTTTATGAATATTCATCCCAACAACAAATAGTATCCCCTCCTTTGGTTGAAGGTGAAGCTGATCAAGAAATTGTTGTTAAAATTTATTTTCCTTCCCCTAAACTTGATGAAGATATTCAACAAGACAAAGTGTTTCAAGGTTATCTTCCTCCCCTATGAATGATATGGTTGTTCAAATTCTAAGTGGCCTAGACATGGATGATGATTCTGAAACTACATCTATGGAAACTTCTAGCAATGAACAAACAAATGACAGATTTTCAGGAAAGAAATAAAACAGTGTATGCCACTTTTCAATCAGAAATACAGAAAGATAATGAAGAGGCAGTGGTTTTATTTGAGTCATTTGAAAATAATGGTTTTGAATGTACATCTATGGGAACTCTAGACTGTGAAATAGTGCATGTTGTTAGCTTTTCACATTTTCAAGAATATTATGAGCATGAGCTTATTTCTATTAATTCATTCGAAAGTCAGAATGATAGTCCTCAATCAAATTCCCTGAAGTTTGATGAAACCAAATCAAAATTATTTGATGAACAAGAGGATAGCCTTGATGCACATAATATGGTTGTCACATTTGAAAATGTTCAATAATGTATGAATATTTTTGTTGATATGCATGGAAGAGTAAACAAACTTATTGCTGCCATTTCATTTGAAAATGTTCTCAGAACTGAAGAAATAGAGCAAGAGCAACACACACTTATGAAACAAGCTTGATTTTTTGTTTTTGTTCATCATGAAGAAATGAATTCTCATGGTTTTCAAGATCCCGTGGCTATCCTATTACAGTCATCAGTGAAGGAAGAATTTGTTTCATTCATAAACTCAAATTTTGGATTCAATTTTTTCTTTCAGCTGCCATATTTTACATTTGTCTGCCAGCTTAAGAAAAATGTGAGCAAAGGAGAATCAGGAAGCCAATTGCTTGATTGGCACTTTAGCATCACTTGATTGAGTATTCATTTCATCATTTTTAGGGTAGGTAGGAGTGTGCGAATAAGCTTGTTGGTCAATCATTTTTCAGTTTAGATTTCCAGTATTGTGTACAATCATATTTTAGCGGTGTATTCAGTGTTCAGTATCCAGTTGAGAGCAGTGTGCAGAGTTTGGTTTTCAGCAGACACTGGTGACAGGTCGGAGCAGGGTACACACACATGTTTTGGGAGCATCCCAATGGATCAAGCACCGGGTCTATGAGTTCTTTGCTACCTCATAGGGAGGATAGCATCCCCAGTTGGAGCCTATGTTATCACGATAACAATTTTTAGATAGGATCCGAGTCTCGAAAATTTAGCGAAAAGCCACATCGCTATGGAAATGTGATAGTTTGGAATACAAGGAATTATATGGCGGCATGTGGAAAAATTTAGTGGAGGCATGAAAGGTAGGACTCGGTGGACCATCGATCTTCAAGCAGCCCAGATCAACAACTAAGGCACATATCAGGAAATGAAGTAGTGCAAAAGATAATCATTCGAAGGCGGGCAGAGGAAAACTATGGCGGTTTCATTCGTGGACGCATGGCACCCTCAGAGGCACATCAGGGTGAAAAGAGGTCTACCCAAAACCATTTTTTTTCAACCCCCGATATCGACAGTTGATGAGGCTCGATGGACCATAGATCACATGCTAATTTTCATTAATTTATCCCAATGCATCTTGTCCTTGTGTTATTTTTCCACTCAGGTTTTCAAACTTTTTCACCAGCTCCGTCAAGCTCCCATCACCTAAATCCTTCACCCAATGGGTCATCCAAAACAATCATGTACTCCACGAGTCAAAAGTTGGCAAATATCCCAAGCTTATACCTAGCCTTAATTCTTATCTAAATCTGTTAGTTCCATCACTTCATTCATTTTTACCCTTATATTCATATTCCCGTTGAAAATAAAAAAATATGCCTTTTACTAAGCACCCTTATCCTATCCACAAAGTCATGTGTTAAGCCTCATATGCCCAAAGTCCTTCGAAAATAGAAAAAGGAGTTTTTTGATTATTAATATAAGTATTTTAATATTTATATTTATATTTAATCCAATATTTAATTTACGGTATCACGTCAAATCATGGGCATGAATCTCAATTTATAATGTGGAAAAGTCAAAGGTTGGATGGAGGGCGCACGTACATGTCGGGGATTGAAGTAGCGAGAAGGTTAATTTTTTGAAGGCGGACCAGGGAATACTACCATGGTTTCTTTGTCCAATGTTCGGGATTGAAGTAGCGAGAAGGTTAATTTTTTGAAGGCGGATCAGGGAATACTACCATGGTTTCTTTGGTAGACACGTGCTTTTACGTGGAGCACATCAGAGGTAAAAGTAGTTGATTTAAACCACTTTATCCCAATCCGATATAATAAATGAAAGCATTTATCATATGTTTTATGTGCAACATTTTCCAGGAGTGCATTTCAATAATGATTATGGGATTTCCAATAAAAGAAATTATTCCTCGCCTTGAAATTGTTTTACAGAGATAAAATTCACATTTTACAAATCAAAGAGATTAATTTCCATGAAAAATATTTAAATGGAAAGATGCACATGAACGAAGAATTGGATAATTCTTTATCCAAAGGTTGTAAGAAATAAAAGAAGAAGATAAAAGGTATTTTACCAAAGACGGTAAACTTGAAAAAACACACAGTAAATGTTTTTCCACAGTGAAACGGTAAATTGGAAAAACATTACACAGTAAATGTTTTTCACAGGGAGATGGTAAAAGTAAATGTTTTTTACAATGAAATGGTTAATTGGGCAAACAAGACATGGTCTTAAAAACCACGAGCATGAATTAAATTATGAAAATTTAATTCTACATGATAGAAAAATATTTGGGAATTATTTTTATTTCAAATATATTATTTCCAAATGTTTAATGAGAGTATGGATAAATGCAATTATATTTGAAATATTATGAGTGACACTTCAAAGAGAACGTGGTAGAAGAAGGAGCTAGAGCATCAGAGGAATCTGCGGGGATCATGAAACATTTTTTCTGGAAACTGTTAGTTGTAATCATTGTAGAAGCTGAAACGTTTCATTTCAGTTATTGTAACTAGTTTCACATTGAAGGAACTCGAATTGTATACGTGTTAGAGGTTTTGAGTGTATTAGAGGAGGGTGTTAGGCGAAATATATGTCGTTATAATAACGTTGTAGTACTTGCCCAACCATTTAATTGTCAACCCGGGGTACGTAGACTGACGAAGCACACGCACTGTATATGCAGGACTGAAGTAGAACTAATCTAATTTAATCTATGTTGCTGAAATCAAA
>JASDQU010097076.1:0-17064 GCA_032191745.1 Picea mariana | reverse complement strand
AAGCAGATGAAATGAAGAAGAAGTATAGGACCGCCAGGGGAACGAGAGGCATCATGATCAAATGAGTCAACAACGCAGCCACACAATTGGGAACAAATATCTTAGCCTACAAATTACTAAGAAAATTCCACAAAGAGGAAGTACCAGCTGGAGTCATTGCAGTTGCAGCTCAGTGCGCAGAAGACACCTCAATGATATGGGCGCCATATCTATTGAATTTATTCCAAGAGGACTGCAAGGATGCAGAGGACCTAGGCACAAAGATACATTACTCGTGGTTGATTACCCTAATAGCCTTCATGGGATAGCAAGAACCAAGGTATGTAATTTTTTGTACCAGACCATAGCCAGCGGGAGCGAGGTACCTGTTGTTGAGATCTGGGATGCATGCCAAGCATAAGAGGGAGAATGGGATCATATTTGAAGCATACCTATGCGACATAAAGGAAACTATCAGCCGATCATGGAGAATAACACCAGAGGTTGTCGCGCGGTATGCAGACATCGCCAATTTCTGGGCCACATGACAAACAATGTGGATACAACCAAGGCAAGACCCAGATAAACAATGGCTACAGATGCATTGCTGCATCACAGAGGGTGACATCGACATGGTCATCAACTAATGGCCCGATGAATGGAGGATCCCATCCATTGCCCGGGAAGTACCAGAAAGAACAGCAGAAGGAGAGGCAGATCAAGCGGAAACGCAGCCTCCAGAAATCCAAGTGTCGAAGAAACCAAGAACAAGCCAAGTCAAGCCAACTCAGGCAGATGAAGGGTCAAAGAAGATAGGAACCCAGAAGGGGTGGAAAGAAACTACACAACCCACCAACGAACAATAGATATAGGCTGAGGGAGCGCAAGAGACCGCCCCAAATCCCAACCGCAGGAATCAGGGGGAACGGAGAGACTAGTAGCACAGACAGGATGTGTGCGCAAGAAATAAAAGGCGCAACGAACATCACCAGACTATACGATCATGAAGGACGATGGGTAAATGATCGCCAAAATGGTCCAGGATTGTCTAGCAGAAGACTTCGATCATGTAACACATCATAGGGATAAACTGCAAAAAGAGTTGGCAGAAATGGGAGAGTTCCTCAAGAAATCCGAGGAAGCACAGATAGAAAGCCGCAACAGGGGAATAGATCCATCAACACCGCAGAAAGAAGGAAGAGTGCAAGAGGAATATCGACAGATAGACAAGGGGATACTGCAGCCACACACAACATTCCATATCAACCCCAGCATGCTGCGCATGAATGAAATTGTAGGGAAGACACCCTTGAAATAATTGAACTAGATACAACTTGTGTTGACAAGGATACCATCAGGGGAATTACACAGGTTGCAGGTGAGCGTCAACCACGAGGTACAGTCTCACGCACATAGACACTTAATCAATTTGAAGCAGGCAACAAAGGAACAAGACGAATTGAAAGTAGGCTACGAGAAGGCCAAATCTAAGACTGAGGAGGAAAGGGAGCACCTAAAAGGATTGGAGCAAAAAGTGGCAAAAACTTATGAGAAGATTCCACAAGCCATGCAGAACTAGGATGTTGCAACCACGGAAAAGATTGATCATATTGCGAAAGCAATTGAGAAATATAAGAAGGAGATCAAGAATCTCCGACAATAGCTCACACCAACCACTCCACTAGCAGTCAAGGAGCAAAGGAAACATGAAGCAACATTGCAGCTGCAAGAGATAGAGAAGCAGGTTAGCATAGCAACTGACTTGTTCGATAAAGCAACACAACTTTGGACAAAGTTGGAGGAGGATCCATAGGTCCAATGGTGGGACCAGGAAGAGGAAAGGATTAATGCAATGATCCAAGAGCTCAAGCAGAAGAAGTAGACCATACCAATCCCAGAATGAGTCAAAGGGACATAGGAGATGAAGAATATGTAGGCATAACTCATCACTGCGCAAATGCAGAAGCAGGAGCGCCAGGCTCAAATAGAGCCATTGCAGGAATGGGTAGTAGAAGTACTTGCACAGGTAGAGGGAGCCAAAACACAGATAGCAAAGACCCAGGCAGAATGTGCAGGATTGATCACCGACGAAGTAGCAGCCCAGGTAGTGGACACCATCAAGGAAAAGACCGCGGAGGCACTAACAAAAGTAGCAGAGCTCAATTAAAAGTTCCAGATGATCACCAAGGAGATCAAGGAAGCTCGGAAGGATTAGGTGGCTCGGGAAGCTCAGTGTTGAGGTCTTGTTGGCAGCAAGCTAAAGTGGAAATAAGGATGATCATGGGGAAAGAAAGCGTGCAGAAACAGAAGTAATAGCTGGAGGGAAACACGACACACACACATGCAAGAAAGCGTGCACAAGGAAAGAGACAACTGGAAGGAAGAACAACACACGTGCATGGGAGGAAGACCTAACATCAGTGGGGTTAGGGTTTTTGTAATACATTGTAAACGGTTGAAGAGCTTGATAGATATAAATATAGATATGTAGGTATAATAGTGAGTTCCAATTTTTGTTGTGTAAGGTTGTTGGTTCTTGATTAGTTTGTCTTTGTATTGCTCATACCGGAGATGTATGAGTCGATGCGATATGCAATATTGATTATGAACTATTTTGTAAGTTGTTTAGCTAGAACAAAGGAGAGAAGGAAGATCTGAGGATTAGATCATAGGATGTGGAGCCTAGTGCAATCTAGTTCGCCTCACATAGATCTTACCCATCTGAGGAGAATTGTAAGTGCACGACGCTGGAGATGCATAACTACCATAATAAAAGAGCCAAGAGCCAAATCTTTGTGGACGTAGCCCAGGAGGGGGTGAACCACGGTAATATTTGTGTAATGTGACAAATGCATACATGTCTTTATCCCTTGTTCAATAGTTATTTGTTTTGTTTAATGAATGAATGAGTTATTATACTACATGTTTAAATACTGTTGCGATATTGAGGGAATATCCATGGAAGTTACCGTATAGTCGGGAATAATAGTAGGTTGTAATTATGAGTTATAATAAATAGTTCGAAATATGGATCCCTGATCTCACGCTCAATCCTAGGCTGTAAACACATGAGTCTTACAACCACCCATTAAAGCTATCTCGGGTGAGACTGCGTGGCGCATTTTGTGTGCCGTGTTGCCTTCTAGTTCACCAGGAGGGCCGATAGTTTTAGAGGCTTTGTTGGAAACCCGAAAAGACATGAACCCTAGGTCAATAACTTAGATGGTAGACAAGGAAAATGTAATAACCAACAACACCCTTGGATGAGGAGGGTCAGTTGGAGCTATTACCGAAGGAGGTGATAGAGAAGAGAGAGGGAATATTGAGGAGTAGGGTCATCAGGGAGTGCTTTATAAGATGGAGGGTACTTCCAGTGGAGGATTACACATGGGAGGGAGAGCATATATTGCAGCACCCAGGATGGATGTTGCTTGAGGATAAGCAATCTCGGGAAGTGAATATTGTGATGTCCTGTTCCCAAGAGTAGGCCAACAGGAAGTGAATTAGTAGTCTATCTGTTCCTATAGACTATACTCATGAACAAACAGGGAACAAGGGGAGAAACAAGGGTGAATAAATGGCTAAAATATGAATTAAGCCAAAAAGCATAGGAAAAGTCACTTAAGACAAAGTCAACGGAGAAATAGAAGAAAAAGGTGTTGAGGGGGGGTTGGGGGGATTAATTAATTAATCACTTGAATTAGGAGGAAAAGTGCCTACATTAAGTGATATCAAAGGATAATTAGGTCAGGGTAGATATAAAAGGAGGAATTTGACCTAATTCCTCATTATGTTATGATTTGAATTTGAGAGCAGGTTCCAGAGGAGGAAGTTGACCTCTTTGATGTTTTGTGGATTTATGGAGGAAACCACCACCCAGATTGGTTTCGGTGTTGGAAGAAACATCCTAGCCTATCATAGATACAATCCAGTATTTCACCATACTAGTTCAGGAGTATTCAGATCCATTGCAGAGATTGTGCAGTGTAGCCAGTGAGGGCGCAAGGGTTAGGGAGGGTTTTGTGTAGCTGGACGAGACTAGGGATTATATCGTCAATTCCTTCCGACCAGTTGAGAGGAGGCCAGAGAGATTATTTTTATCCACCAGTCATCATATTATGACTGTGGAATCTACCAGGGCGCACCATACAACCAGAAAGTGTGCAACTCTTAAGAAATGACCTTTGGGTTTTCAGATAGTTTTTTGAATCATATCTGGGGAAACTCTTCCAACCCAATACATAGGAGGTTAGGGAGCACATTTTGAGACAATTATCATAGGATTCCTCTAGTGGAATCATCAAGGTGCATTTTCATAGCCCAAGAGATGCGCAACCCCCTAGGGGATATCATTTGGGTTCATCCAGAGCTTCAGTGAGCCAATATTCAGTCCAACAGATATCAGGAGGAGCCTATAGGCTAGGGTGCACAATTTGGGACAATTTATAGGCCGATCAATTGAGTATAGCCACTAGGGCGAGTATATCTATATTTGCAGCAGTTGTTGTGAGTTTCTGGAGTTGCATGTTGTTGATCTATCTGTGCATGCGCAGATCTATCCACATATTCTAATAACAAGTATTTTATATTAGTTGGATTTTATTCCAGTGATGATCCATGAGATCTAGCTGATGATTAGTCTTTGTTTTCAACATATTAGTTGTATTTCCTGCTTTTTCCATATAATACATGTTATTGAGATTGTGTTGGTTCCTTATTTTGTATGCATCATATATTTATCAAACCTTATTTGTATGACACACACACGATAAAATCAACAAGTATGTTAAACAATTAACTAAAATGCATCTAGAAATCCCCAGAGTATCGGATCCGAGAGCCAAAATGCTAGTTTAGCAGTAGATATCGAGACCCTCCGGATTTGGGATATTTCAATCCAAAGGAACTAGATGATAAGATAAGGATTGAAGACCAGATAAAGGAGACAAGAGACAAATATAAAAAGGCTCAAGATTCCTTTGATAGAATTGTGGATTCACAAAGCATGTACAAGAACCCACCAGATACCCTTCCACTTTACACCACTATACAAAAGATAAAAGATCAAGTTTTGTTTGATACATGGAAGCCCCTGCTAGGAGACATCTGAAGTATTCAAAAGACAATGAAAAAAATATACAAGAGGTTATGGAATGCTTCCAATGAGATCCTAAAGTAATTCATCATGGAAATCATGCTCAACATTGTTTATGCAGCCCTAGGTGAACTGAGAATAGAATAAGTAGAGGAAAAGAGGGAATCCATTCAGAAGGATATTGAGTAGCTTACAAAATTTAATAAAGTGATCTTAAATGACTATTTTATGAATCCAATAAAGCTAATCACATTGGCCAAAAATTTCATCAAGAAGACCGAGCAGGACTTGAAGTTAGAAGTCACAACCAAGATATGCGATGGCGAACCGGGCCTAGAAAAAATTCAGTTGAGTAAGATGTAAAATTTTATGGAAGACTATGCACTATGTAAAGAATACATATATAAAATGGAATCGCAAAGGCTCTCATGATTATCTCAATTTTTGTAACCAATCCTTCTTATTTTTTCCATTCTCTCTTGTATCAATTCGAACGTAGAATATGAAAACATGAGTCTGAACTGTCCTTTGACAACATGATAGTTACATAATGTAAACAACCCCTCTTGTTTTATAAAAGAGGGAACTACGAATGAGAAAGGGATTTTGGTTTGTTGTATGTCAGAACAATATTCTTACTGCATAAATGAATAGAGCAAGAGACATCCATGGAGATTTATGACTCATATATGTGTATATGATATTTTTCTTTGTGCATATGTCCATTGTATGAATGTATTGAGAATAGTCATATGAATTTCTTCTTTACTCTAATCTTGACATTTATACTTCCAATAATTTCTTTATGACTACATCAACATTGTCATTGATATGATAAGCAATAAATTGTTGTTATGCCTATTTCACTGTTATGTTAATCCATCACTTGCATATGTGAAATTTTCTTTTGCATGTAATAATATTTTTCACTATGCTCATTCTCATTAGTTTTATCTTGATTAGGTTAGGTTATATTAGTATACAATGCATTTAAAATAATTTTAGGCAACATTAATTAGATTTGATTTCATATTTTAATTCACCTGAGAACATTTGTTTCTCAGATTCATATTAGAATTTTTTTTAGAGTGCCAACCAGGTCCACATACTCGTCAGAAACGCTATACCAAATGAGAGTAGGTCTAATTGGGACCTGACATCGGGAATTATCCCTTACCTTCTTGACAAACCATTTGGAACAATCAACACTACCTTTTGACATTTTTCACATCCTCTTACTTTTTTGAAACGATGTTTAAATAGCGTAGGCCACCAAAGTCCCGCACATAGGATTTTATGGGTTTTTCTATTTGTTGAAAAGTGTCCTCTTATTGTGCCACAATGTGCTTCAATTATCAATTGTTCTACTTTTATTGGTTGAGCACATTTTCTCATTATACCATCCATGCCTATTGTGTACAACTTCTCTAACAAAAACTTGAACCTAAATGCTTTTTGAACTAAACTTCTTCTTTGTGTCACAATTAATCTTTGTGGTGCTTTTCCATGTTGCAAAAAACAAATTGCATCTTCCAAATGACCTAGTACCTTGTGTACTAGAAATAGGCTAGCATTACGAAAATCACCTTCTCCTTCTTGGTATTTCTCTCCATTTTCTATCCTTGAAAAGTGATTCTATATGACATGGGTTTTTCCAGGCTTAACAAAAATCTCAATTTTTTTATCCATGAAATAGATTCAATCATCTACTTATTCTTTCCGCTAAAATTGGTTTATTTACAGTGTATTTTAATTCTTCATTATCAATTAAAATTTAAAAGTGTTTTCTAGTAGATAATGCCAAAACTTTTTTGAAGCATATATCATACCTAAGGTTTCCCTTTTGGTGGTGTTATGGTTTCTTTAAATTGTTGATAGTTTTATGCTAGTGTAGTAGACAAAATAATCCATTCCTTTTTCATTGGGTGTTAGAATGCACACGAATGGACATCAATGTGGAATACATTTTATTAATATGATACACATATAAATACATGATCTCAACCTTTGGATTCAACTTCCAAGAGGTATCTAGAACTCTTGATGATGGTTCCTATTCACTTGAATTTTCATATTCCTTCTCAATTGAATAATACCATAACCCTAGAGTAGTAGGTTTCCAACATTCCCCCCTTAATCCCAAGGGGTTTATGTGAGTCCAAGAAAATCGACGAGATATGGAAGAATACAACTACCAATGACTAAATATTCTCTTTGAATCTTGGGCCACTAGGAAGGACGCCCCCCTTTCTTCACCACTCATCACAAGAGAGTTTATCTTGTAGGCAGATATTTCTATTGTATTCTTCTCTTGCCATTTTTGGACGAGCAAGGCATTGCTGAATAAATGTTAGTATGCTAGTTTGTGTCAGTCAATCGAAATGTAAATAGCCCTCGCTAATCTAGTTAAGCAGGGAGTTTCTAAACTAAATTTTAGCATGTCAGTCATGTCAGTTAGTTGCTCGAGAAACAACCTTCTCAAGTCTGGCTAAGAGGGATTTTCATAAATAAAGAAACAACTTCTTTTGTAACTGCAATTGTTGAAAAGGAAAAATTCACCCTGCATAATATTAATAAGGCGCTCATCTCTTATGAATAAACTGATGGCCACTTACTTCTCACTTCCAATGTTTTTCTCTATCATTCCCTGCGTATTTTGTATTGTGCAACATTTTTATTCTTACATTCCAGTCTATTATGTTGCTGCATTTTAATTTTTCATATAGAATTGCAAATAAATTATTATCGGATCCTAGATCCAAGCCATCTTCTGCTTGACCACGAAATTCAGAAGAGAGGCCATCCAAAAAATTTCTTTTCTCTCAGAGCTAGATGTCCTTCTCATGACTTCCAGTGCGCCCTCCTTCGGACTTCTAGCACGTTAATATTTCATCATTCTCCACACACCCTCTTCAAGGTACCGAGTTCCTTCTCAGTGCGCTCAGGAGTTTAGTGATTCTCAGTGCAACATCCAGTGACATATCGACATCTGTGATGAATGAAAATTATGTCATGCAAAGAGAGTCGTCTATAGAAGATTCTGCATCCGCTTCCACAACTCCAATTTAGGAATTAAGGATGGATCTCTAGGAGCTACTCCATTTGCAACAACGTAGAGCTCCAACACCAATGCAGCTAATACATGGTTCCAATTACCAAAGTTTTCGGGCCAAATGAATGGTGATAATGTCGACTCTTGGCTTCACAGTCTTTCCACATACTTTTGTACATGTCTTAAAATGACATAAGACATGAAGCCTTCGATCACCGATCTGCAAATAAAGGGAATTCCACAAACATGGTGGGGCACTCAACTGTAGAACTATTCTTGGGTCATGGATAGAGATGACCAAGTCGATACATAGAAACCACACATTACGACATGGATTCTTCCATGCTCTCAGAGAGCGCTTCTACCCATCAGGCTATCACTAGAACCTCCTCACCAGATGGTTGCACCTTCGACAACTTGCCAAAAAGTTTGTCCAGGGATACATCGACATATTCTACAAACTATGCGTCTAACTACTCGTCACTGATCTAGAAGAGGTATTAATTATTAAATTCAATTTTGGTTTATTAATTCATATACATTTTGAAGTAGATTTGTTTGAAAGCTCTTCCTTGGACAAGGAATTTCTTTGGGCCTTGGCCATGGAATCTAAAGTGACACCTCCAACCCGCTCTCCCCAAGCCCAATATGGTCCCTATAATGTCGATACTTCACCCACTATTCCCTCCATTGGTTCGTATGCCTCAACCACCTCTCCCCATAATGCACCCTGGTGTACCTTCCACAAGACCAACTTACATGCTTATGCTGACTGTCAAGAACATCAAAACCTTCGCCCCAACAAAAATATTTTTGTTTAGGTCGCTCAGTCTGATTCCCCTGACCCTCCTGAAGTTGTTTCTCTTGAAAATCCTACAGAAGTTGACCCATCTCTAATTCTGATGACCACCAATGAACACGAAACCTATTTTGTGCCCCTTTTTACCCACAATTGTTAAACTACTCATGAATTGGATACTCTCATCCTGGACAACAAAATCCAAAAGAATATCATCTCCAAAGACTTGGTCCAACATATACAACTCCCAACTACTTTTCACCCTAAACCATATCAGCTCGGATGGGTAGAAAAGGAAGGTCCACGCCTCACTATCTTCCGGTGTTGCGCGATGACTTTCGCTATTGGCCCTTTTTGGGATACTATGGTGTGTGATGTTTCACCTTTAGATTGTGTTGACCTGCTACTGTATATTATAACCTTGTACAATTATTTATTGCAAACAATTTTTCTATAAAAGAACATAAAAGATGCAATGGAAAATAACACACATTACACATAGATTTTTCCCCTAGAAACCCAAACCGAGAAAACCATCATTTTCTATATTCATCTCATCATACATTGTTTAAAATACAATATACATATATGATCCCATAGCATCCAAAACCCTAATCCAATAACTCGGATTAGTCAACAACCCTAATTCCTTAACTGGAAATACAAAACCATGTGTAGAAAAATCGCCCAAAAACAGATGCAAAAAACCGCCAATTTTTTTTTTTTCAGGGGCACTTCCCTGCCCCCTACAACCCTCAGGATAGGAGGGGTATTCCGCTTGTGACCCCCGGGAAAGGTATAGCTCTGCCCCCTATTACCGCCTACACGCACGGCGCAACATAGACACTAGTTCTAGTCGTGAAAAGAATATAACACATACCCAACATTCTCCCACTTGTTTTTTTCTTTGCATACAGGGGGTTACAAGGTTACATAGTAAACAATCCAGGGCAACAATTCCCATAGATCCTCTACACCAAGATAACTTCTCAGTCCTCATAGATTTTGTTAATGAATCTGCAACATTCTTCAAAGTGTCCACCTTCATCAACAACACCTTCTTTTCTTCAACCATATCTCTCACAAAGTGATATTGAACATCAATATGCTTTGTCTTTGAATGATAAGCTATACACAACCTTATTAGTTTCTGGGTTCCAAATCTTATAACCTTTGAGACCATCTTTATACCCAATAAAGATACACTTTGCAGCCTTCTTATCTAGCTTACTCTTGTTTTCTTTTGGAACATGAACATAGGCCTCACAACCAAATACCTTAAGATGTGTGAGAGATGGTTTCTTACCATTCCATACCTCATGTGGAGTCTTATCATCCAGTGTTGATGAGGGTGATCGATTGACTAGGTATCATGCAGTACTCACTGCCTCTGTCAAGAATTATTTCCCTAACCTGACACCACTAAGCATGCACCTTGATTTTTCCATCAACTTCCTATTCATCCTTTCTGCAACTTCATTTTGTTGGGGTGTATAAGGAGTAGTCTTCTACCTTTCTATACCACATTTCTTATATAATTCTTCAAATTCATTCCCGCAGAACACTCCACCATTATCCATCCTTAACACCTTAATTATTTTCTTTGTTTGATTCTCAACAAGAACCTTAAACTCTTTAAACATGTCAAAGACTTCAGATTTCTTCCTGAGGAAATATATCCAAGCGTTCCTTGAGAAGTCGTATATAAATGAGGCATAGTACACATATTTTCCCAATGATGGAATCGACACAGGTCCAAACACATCACTGTGAACTAGCTATAAAATTCCTTCTACCCTCGTTGCAGTAGAAGGGAATCTTACCCGATTCTTCTTCCCATATACACAATGTTCACATAAATCAAAATCCAGAGAGAATTTAGACATACTTTCAACCATACCTTTACCGTGTAGTAGTCGATGACCCTTCTCTCTGATATGCCTTAGTCTTTGATGCCACACCATAACCTTTTCTCCATAGTATGTAGGAGTTTTTTCTTCTTCAACTCCAATATCAAGAACATTACACCATCACTAATAGTGCTTCCTTCCAGCTTATACAGAGTTCCAATATGAACTCCCTTCAACAACACCATTGCTCCTCAAACCATCCCACGGGTTTCTTTTTCAAATAATGTTTTTACCCTTGCATCATCCATTTTTCTTACAAAAAACAATTTTCTTTCCGATCCTAGGATGTGAAGAACACTAGGAAGTGTTCTAATCCTTCCACCTATGAACCTCAACTTGACTCTTCCTCATCCTATAATTTTGGCTATCGAGTCATCACCTAGGAAAACATTAACTCCATCATACCTTTCATATTCAAAGAACCACTCCCTTTGGGGAGTCATCTGAAAGGATGCACCTGATTCAACCAACCATGCCTCATGATTTGCATGTGTGATTGAAGAATCCAAGTACATATCCCATCCTTCTTCCTTGGAGGTCTTTTCTTATGTAGAGGGAGAACCTTCATATCCCTTCACTCCCTCAACATTTTTGGATCTAAATTGCTTCTTGAAGTGCCCTTCTTTTCCACATCTCCAACATACCTTTACAAACTTTCTGGGAGATTTAGAACTAACCTTAGATTTATATCTCCCACTTGAGGACTTAGATCTATTTCTTTCTTGGGAGCGTCCTCTTACAAATAATTCATCTGTGCTCTTTCCTTCCATGTTCTTCTGTCTCATCTCCTCCAACAACAATGATGAGACCACATCATCAAAACTCAAGGTGGTTGTATTACTACCTATGGCGACAACCAGACTATCCCATGTGTCTAATAAAGAGAAAAGTAAATTGATACACTTATCTTCATATGAAATTTTAATCTCAACAGATAATAAATGACTTACCACAACATTGAAGGCATTCAGATGCTCTGTCATGGAGTCTCCATCTCTCATTCTCAAGTTATACAACTTCTTTCACAGAAAAAATTTATTTACCAGGGACTTAGACTAATACAAGTTCCCCAACTTATTCCATAACTCCTTGGTTGTGGCTTCTCTTGACAGATTCAATAATACTGAATCTAAGAGACACAATTGGATTTTCCTCTTCTCCTTTTGATCCAAATTTTTCCAGTCATCTACTGACATTCCTGTAGGTGCAGTACCTAGATCCACCACGATCCACTGATCTCTTTCTACCAACAGATCTTCCATCTTGAGCTTCCACAACTCAAAACTTTTCCCATTAAATTTCTCAATCTTTATTTTTGAATTGCTCGCCATTTCTTTTCACTTGAAAAATCATTACCGTAGATCTCCCACTATAACAAGGCTTATCACATTCCCAAGCCAAACCCATGACCACAAAGGAATCCCCCTAAAGGAAATAATTGCTTTGATACCAAATGTATATTTTAACCTTGTAAAATTATTTATTGCAAAAAAATTTTCAACAAAAGAATAGAAAATATGCAATGGAAAACACACACATTACAGAGAGATTTCCCCCCTGGAAAGCAAAACCGGGAAAACCAACATCTTCTATATTCATCTCATCATACATTGTTTACAATACAATATACATATAGGATCCTGTAGCATCGAAAAACCTAATCCAATAACCCAGATTAGTAAACAACCCTAATTCCTTAAACGAAAATAGAAAACCATCCGTGAAAACCATGTGCCGAAAAATCGCCCAAAAATAGACTCAAAAAACCGCCAATTTTTTTTTCCAGGGGCGCTCTACCCCCCTACGCGCCCGACCCAACATAGACACTATTTTTGTTCATGAAAAGAATATAACACATACCCAACAATTACTTGGACTCCCCTACCAACAGACCCGAAACGTTTCTTATCATGCTAAATTTTATAAATACCACCTTCAACATGAGGGACACACCTATGTACTTGCTTCCTCTGCTCTTCATTCCACATAGCCTCTAACTGGACAAGCAGTCGTTAAACAAGTCACTCTGAAAAAATATGTTTCCTTATGCTTGGTTCACCCCATTAAACCAAACCATCTGGCCAATCCATCACATCAGGACATGGCTCCCCCACTCCCAGAAGTTGCTAAGGTCTTCCCCCAACCTAGAGGATTGCCCCCATATTTCTCTATTGAGCACACCATTCATCTCCTACCGAAAGCCTATTTTCCCAATGCCCCTTCCTACCACCTTTCTCCCTAAGAGGCTACTCTAATAGCGTGCCAACCTGGATGACTTCTACATTCAAGCCCTATTTCACCTTCATCATTGCCTTGTGAATCTCCAACATTTATTTTATCAAAGCACGTTTTTGTTCCAATAGTATCATCCAACATGTTATATACTCCAACACAAGTGCTACCATATTATAACACTCTTCCTGGTATTTCCTCTTTGTTCAAGTAGATTATTGAGAAAGCTTCCAGAAAACATAATTTTTCCAAATACAGTATAGCTGGGAAAAATCATCTATCGAGGCATCCCTTCTTAGTTGAAACAATTAATCACCTAGGGTGTACTAGACACACCCGTTGTTTTTCTGGCGAACTTGTATTTAAGGAAAATGTTGAGGAATCTCATGTGTGGCTCTTGCGGGACAACCAACGATTTCAATACAAACCTCATCAACTATGCTCACTCATATATGGTCCCGACACAGTTCGAGAAAATATTGGCAAGAATGCAGTGCAAATTTCTTCATTTTTTGGCAAAAGTGGGGACACTTCCGGATATAAACAAGGAGGAATTGGGCCACTAGGAAGGGAACCACCTTTCCTTTTCCACTCAGCACAAGATAGTTTAGCATGTAGGAAATTATTTCTATTTTATTCTTCTTCTCTTACCAGTTTTGGTTGAGCAAGGCGTTGCTGAATAAATGTTAGTATGTTAGTTTGGGTCAGTCAGTCTAAATGTAAACAACCCTCACCAATCTATTTAAGCAGGGGGTTTCTAAAATAAATTTTAGCATGTCAGTCATGTCAGTGACTGGTTGGGTAAACAACCCTCTCAATTATGGTTAAGAGGGCATTTCAAAAATAAAGCAACAACTTATTTTGTAACTGCAACGTAGAAGAAAAAGTCACTCTGCATAGTATTAAGAGGGCGCTCCTCTCTTCTAAATAAACCAATGGTCATTTAATTCTTACTTCCAATGTTTTTCTCTGTTATTCTCTGTGCATTTTGTATTGTGCAACAATTTTCTTCTTACATGCCAGTCTATTTTGTTGTTGCATTTTAATTTTCCATATAGAATTGAGGATCAAATATGGTGCTTTTGGAATGACTACAAACTAAAATGCTAGCAGAATTTGATGTCTTATACTAAATATAGGTTTAAGATGACCACAGATTGTTTTCTGGCAGAAGTTGTAAGTCTTCTACTAGATGGGGATTTGAGATGACCACAACATGTTGTATAGAAGAAGGTGTAAGTCTAGTAATAAATGGAGGTTTAAGATGACCACAACATGTTGTCTAGAAGAAGGTGTAAGTATTGTACTAAATGGAGGTTTAAGATGACCAAAATTTGTTGTCTAGAAGAAACTACAAGTTTTCTACTAAATGGAGGTTTAATATGACCACAAACTATTTTTTGGAAGAAGTTGGAAGTCTTCTACTAAATGGTGGTTTAAGGAAAACCACAAACCAAATCATGTCGATGGAATATGCATCTAAATATGGTTCACTTGTTCTTGCTCGATTGATAGGACTTCGAAACTTGAAGCCTGACTGTCAATCATTGATATTACCCCCCATATCAGGTATAAGGTGAGAAGATAAAAATATTTCTAATGCAATATGTGTCAATACTTGAGAATGAATTCTTTAGTATGACTGATACATCTTCTTCGCTGTTGATAACCATTGCCAAGAAGTGATCCACCCATAGTGATTCTTTTCTCTTGGGAGATTCTTGCATTTGGAACATCTGTATGAATATGATTATACTCTGCATAATGATTACAAGGATAAATATCAAAACATTGATTCTCCATGTGGCCAACTCGATGACAATATTGGCATTTAGGAATCTATGCTTGAACTGGAGCAAGTGGATATGAAATTTCTTGAAGGAATCTACCACTTTGAAACTAGATTGGTTTGGTATAATTTGGAATATGAAAGGTAGCTTACTTTTCATATCTGATACTTGTTATGTGCTTATTATCTCTGATTTCTTCCCAAGATCTGATGATTGGTTTGGAAAGAGAAAGTTGAACTTGTTCAAGCACAAATTCATCTTCATCTACACTTGTATATGAAGTTGGCTCACTAAGTTGCTCCTGCACTAGCTATTGATCTGAATCATCATCATCATCATTGAAATGAGGGTTGTTTTGAACAAGGACTAGTTCATAATGTTGAAGATTCTTTCATTGAAGTTCATCATGAAGAAGTTGAGTCTAAATTTGAAGCAGTTATACTTTGGCTTATGAAGTTTGCAAACAAGCTAGAACATATTGAAGAGTTTATTTATTAGTTGTGACCTTATTGTTGACAAAAGAGAGTATTAAAGTATCTAGTAACTAGTCTAATAGTTCATTAGTTCAATCCATTTAAAGATTGACTCAAACGTCAAAGGGTTTCTTGCAACTCCACCCTTTAACAATCAAATTCTACAATTCAAACTCAACAAATGAAGGTTTTCGACTTCTACTTAAAATGCACCTATTTACATTGTAATTCAACTTGACAAGATTAAATACCAGAGCATCGTGAACTATTCAAAATCCTGTAAAATGGACAGGTGATTACCAAGTTCTGCAAAAATATTAATAAAAAATTTGAACCACAAAATATTCTCAATGTTGACACTCGGAACTGAAATGGGTTGCGGCAAATCTATCCCGAGGCAACCTCGAACCACTTTGGATTGGAAGCTTCCCTCCTCCAACCCGAGAGGGATCTCTTGAAAAATGTCACAATATGAAATTAAGTAAGCGTGAAAAAGGTGGGCAGATTTATGGGTGAATGATGGTCTTGGACCTTTGCAGTTTGGGGGTTAAACTAGGGAAATGGTCCATTGGGCATGGAGTCAAATGAAAACCGAAGAAAAGAGACAATAGCAGAGATCAAATAACTTGCGGAAAGTGAGGAAAAGTAAGTCTATCTTTCAGCGCTTTGATAAATTATGATGCGGTAGTGGAAAGAAAAAGGAAAGGCCGATGTAGCAGAGAATATATGCAGAATTCCGGAAGTGTAGGCTGGTCCTACACCCGCTGATAGATAGTGCAGAGGAAAGACATCAAACAATTACAGAAAACCATAATCCATTCGTTATAGTAGTGGTCGTACTAAAGTATAAAGAAGCACATCAGTTAGAAGAAAATGAAATGAACGCAGTGGTGACAGAAATAAGGAAGAAATAACATTATGAAATGATAACGCATCAACTGTGAGTAAGGAGCATATCAAATAATTTCCAAACAAATTTAACACAGATGATAAGGAGAAGAACATGCTGAAATAAATCAATCGTGATGAATCTCAATCACAGGTAAAAAATCCTCTTTATTATTTCATTCTGGTTTACAAAATAACTTAGCCATACAATGAAACCCCTCTTCACAGAGGTTTTCCCTCAGCGCTGTACTCATGCACCCNCTTCTGGTGTTAAATACATCATTATTTTATAAGAGAAAAAATCTAACATAAAACTCTTAGCGTTCCGGGAAATATGAACTGGTTCGCCTTCTCTGGACTGTGCAAATGCCAGGTGCATCTGCCAGATGCTCCGCAGGCTGCTTGAACCGTCGCTAATCATTTTTCCAAGTGGAGTTATAGATGAATTAAATAAATGCATGGAGCTACAGCTACCCTAGACCTCAAAAGGACGTAGTGTGCCACGATGATTGGCAAAGAGATGATCGTGCAAAATATGACCGTTGTGCTTAGAATATCTGAGTGTAAGTTGTACTCCCTTGCAAATACAAATTGGACTATTCCTTGAAGCAATGCTACCTGCAATCGTCAGAAATATATGAGATTTTGGGTAAAATCTCAGTTTTTCATTGTTTAAAGTGTTTGATATATGCGGATTCAGTTTTTTGAAAAATCCACTGGAACTTAATTCTGTTGTATTTGACTTCCTTTAACTTTGCTTCACACCAGTTAAATGTACTAACTACGTAATCTGCACAATCGACAAATGCAACACAGTTCCCCGAAGACCAGCTGCAATTGAAGCGA
>JASDQU010097075.1:0-21581 GCA_032191745.1 Picea mariana | reverse complement strand
TCATAAGTTTGGTGTATTTTCCAGTCCTCACTTATGAGATCATAAGTTTGACATTCTCTCTTTTTCATCCCCTTTTCACCATTAGAAAGCTTGCTTATATAGCCTTGGAGAGGCTCAACAATCTTGAGATATCGTTGGGGAAGGTGAGGATTTTCCTCCTTCAGTTGAGGACCTGCCCTAAGATCATGGTTTGATCAGGGATTCGAGCTCAACTGCCTTCCAAGAATGAAAATAAGCTTCCTCCATTCATCTCGACAGCTTAATAACTTCCCAGAATAGGTAGTGCTCCCTCAAAAGGGCCATCAGAGCGTTGTAGCGCTCCCTAGAAAGTTTTAGGGGGCGCTGGCACCCTCAAAATCTATAACGCTCCTTCAAAAGGGCCTGGGAGCATTATAACGCTCCCTGACAGTGTATGGGGGAGCGTCGGCGCTCCGAGATAGTGTAAGGGGGGGCGCTCCTCTCCAAAACTCAGTTTTTGAGTTGCTTTCATATGGAAAAAGGTTTGCAAGCCTGTTGACTCATTTCTCCTCTTCCAAATCAGATGTTTGAGGTGTTTCAAGTGTCTTTATCATGTCGTTATAGGCACTACATAGGCATCATGGCAGCATGCTTTGTTTGATTTTTTACGACACTTGTGAGCAACATATGACACTTGCGATCTTGTGAGCAAAATGCGACACTTGCAACACTTGTAATGACGACACTTGCGACACTATCAAAGTGAGTAATTTTGATGTGTAACAAAAATCATGGGATCTGATAGGAGAGTATCCAAGATTCAATATCCATATCAATTTTGGATCTACCTTGCTGAGTTGGAGGACTATCAAGTCAAATTTCAAATATTTTAGAACTCTGTCAGCAAATCTGGCTTGGCGAAATTCTGGAAAATAGGCCTCAAAGATCATTTCATATCTTCCAATAATAACACCTGTTTAAAAAATAAAATATTTTTTTGTTATTGGGTCCATTCTTGACAAAAACATCTTTTTTTTTCAAAAATTCTTCTCCAACTCCTCGAAATATGCACCCAAAGATGATGACTAAAACAGGAAAACATTAAATGTTAAAATCTAGAAAAATGGACCTTAAAGATTCATTTGAATATCTCAAAATGTGACACCTGTGTAAAAATTGAGAGAGGTATTTGTTGTTGAGATGATTCTTGACAAAAAACTCTAAAGGTTTTTCCAAAATCCTCTTAAGTTGCTCAAGAAATGATATTGAAGTTGACTGTAAAAATGCTATTTGCATAGCGTGCACGTTGTGTCACTGCAACCTACAACAGTGGCGTAGAGAACTTGTGTAGCGCAATGATTTTCTTGAAACCCATGAAAATTCAGGTGGCAAAAAATTGATGAATACTAGTTCTTACCTAAAAAACTATATTCTCATCACCTCCCATTGTTCTTTCTAATCATGTGTGCCTACAACATTTGTGTCGCAAATTTGCATAGTGCATTGAGTTTTCTTGAAACCCATGCAATCTTCTGGTGGAAGTAGCTTGATGGAGACCTGTACTTACTTCATAACCTGAATATCCATCACCTTCTGTTGACATTTCTAACCATGTGTGGTTACAGTACTTGCGTAGCGAGAGCTTGCTATGCAAGTGTTGTGCATAACAATTTCCTAGACAAAACTGCAATTGTGGCTTAGGAGGTGGTTTTAGGCTATCAGCTTTCTCTGAATCAGAGGTACAAAGAGTATAAGGTTCCTTTCATAACAATATTGAAGTTTAAAACATCCTCATTCCTCTTTATCATCATTTACTTTGCATTTTCTCACAGTGAACACATGTTTTAAAAAATACTCAAAACCTTTGATGACCCTTTTCCCCAAAAAGACAAAATATTGAGGATTCTTCATTCATATTTCTGCTATCTCAGCAAGAAGTTCCAACTTACCTTTTCCCTAAAAATAAATATGCTAATAGCACACAGGATTGTGGCGGCCAACTATTCACAAGGATTCAAAGGAATACTACCAAAAATGTGATGTTTTTCAAAGAATTGGGAAACCATCCAAGAGGGATGACATGCCATTGAGACCTCAAGTAACTTTACAAGTCTTTGATAAATGGGAAATAGACTTTGTAGGTCCAATTAATCCACCAACATGAAGATCATGAGCTAGATATATTATTACAACAACAAAATACTTGACCAGATGGGTCGAGGTAGCACCAATAAAGGATTGTAGCGCAGATACTGCAACACGCTTTTTATTTGAATAGGTAGTAACAAGGTTTGGATTCCCAAGGATATTGATGAGTGATCAAGGGACTCACTTTATTAATAGTATAATTGAGGCAATGCTTGAAGATTTTAAGATACATCATCATAAGAGCACTGCTTATCACCCTCAAGCTAATGGAATTGTGGAATTCTTTAACAAGATTTTGGAGAATCTCTTGACAAAGATTTGTAATGTGAACAAAGATGATTGGGATTTGAAGGTACCAGCAATACTATGGGATTATAGGACTACTTGCAAGAATATAATAGGGCATACAACATTTAGATTGGTGTATGGAAAATAAGCAGTAGTTCCCTTAGATTATTTGATACCAAGTCTGTGCATTGCAGTGATTACAGATATGATAGAAAGGGGAGCATCGTAGGAAATATTGGTTGAACTTATAGAATTGGAAGAGGACATAATCATAGTAGTTGTTGTGTTGGTTTTGTCACATGGGTGAGAAAAAACACAACACTTGCATGCTTAGTTAAGTCAGCTAAATAAGACAGAGGTTTGTGAGTTGATTAGATAACCAAATACACATGAAACAAAGAAATAAAACTAAAGACAACAAAGAAATGAATGTTAGAGAAGCTTGCAAGAACTAGAATCATGAAAAGCAAAAAATGACCAATATATAGATACCAATGGATCAATATATTAATAGGATAAACACCATAGAGAAAGGAAGGGACTTATGAATACCCTCTTCCTCCTTGGGAGGGCTCTTGAGTTCCCTAATAGAGAGATCTTCTCTTCATACAATGGAAAATGACAATGGTGAAGAAATACAATGCCAGTCCTCTCAAGAGATGACTAGAATGGCCCTTGCTATAGTTCTTGAATGATTCAAAGAGAAAAGAGGATTCTCAAATAAGAATTCTTGTAGCATAATAATACCTTGAAGTTCTTATTTTTCTAGCACACCCATGGCACATATTTGTAGTGTCCATTCATGGAAAGATATAATTGGTTCATAGTGTGAACAAGGGGCCTTTTAGGGCACTTCCTATCCCTTGACCAGCCTCCAAGCTAGATTTCGCTCAGATCTGAGTGTCAATTCGTGTTGGGGGTCAAACTAGAAGTGGTTGAGAGGCCAACAAGATTCATAAATGCATCGTTCATGAGAAGTGTGTGGATTTTCTTATAGACAGTCATGCATATTACACATAGTGTGCATTGAATGTTGTGTTATCCTGTGAACTGTGCATGTGCTTCCTTTGGTGAATTTGCGCACTTTAATTTTTGAACCAAGTGTATAGTTTTTCCATTTTTAATGGATTTTGGTGTTGTGGGTGGACTAATTGATGTTGGAATTGATGTCTTTCTTCAACCATTGTGTGCAATGTTGCGGACGGTTTTTCAGGGATAACAGATGCCCCCTGATGTCTGAGGTTAGGATCATACATATAGCTGAAATACATTAATGTTTCTTTTGATGAGAATTCCATTGTAAGGAAGAGTGAAGAGAGGAACTGCAAGAGTGATCTACCGGAGGGAGAGGGAAAAATATGTGAACCAAACCTTTCTTTAGGAGAAAGAAAAAATTAAATTTGTATACAAACAAGGCGTGCATACCCCATGCTCATGTCACGAAACCAAAATGTGGGATTGTAACTAAAGATGTATGATGATGTGGATAGCTGCAGTGCCCTTGGGGGTGGTTGATAATGGTAGATGACAGTTCTGACTGGTGAACTAGATCTGAAGTGAGTAATGGATGCCTATAATAAATGTCAATGACGCATAGGCATTGATGGGCTATCAACTTCAAAGGTCTTTGGCTGGTATGAAACAACTGCAATGGTCGCATAGTAAGACCCACAGTAACATGAGAGTTTGTTGAAGTCGGATGTTATGGGGGTCAACGGAATCAGAAACGAATGATGATTTTCTCTGTGTTATCTGAGACTCCTCATTATAAAGGTAATGAGATTCAAGATATTGTCTCCCTTATGGAAATTATGTTGATGTTGACATGAAGGGAGACCTGACACCAAGAAGCTAAGGGATTCTTGAAATCCACTTAGTAATAGATGATATTAGGTACTAACAAGTAACATGAACGAAGTCAAGATATTGGTGGGCTCAAGACTTCCCTTGGTTGGGGTGTTGAGGTATGATATGCAACAACTGTAATACTGGATCTATTGTCAGGGGGGTGACCAGATATGGGGTTAAAGTGCACCGGAGGCTACCAAAGTGGGAACACTGATAGATTGGAGGCACATGCACTTGGGATACTCAGGGTTTGTTGACAATGTCGATATGAAAAGAAAAGGGTGGATGCCCCAACCAAGGGTGACATGGGTTTCTTTGCCAGGTAAAAGAAGGCCATTGAGGATGGCAACTAAAAAAGCTATGTATATGCTAGAAAAAATGTCTTTATACAATTACCAAAGAAATAAAGAATGATTTGGGTTGAGTATACAGATACGGAAACGGGTGCCTGAGTGAAAGATGTCTTTGCCCATTTAGATCACAAGTTTGTGAAAGAGAACTAGTGGAGGGTGGGGCCCCCATAGGTGGTTTTTTGTATTAGTTAAGTGGATGGAGGACAAGCTACAGATGGGAAAACTGATAGTGGATGAGATGGAGGGATAATAAAACTGCAGGAGTGCATTCAATAGAACCAAGTGTAATATGATATAAATCGAGATTCCATTGGGAAGGTTAGCAATATGATGAGAAGAAGTATGGGGTTCATTCTTGGAAGTGTAAAATACTATCGGGACTCCCAACCCTAGGGGGTGAAATCAACATGAGTGTCAATTTGTCGAGGGGAACTATGAATGGGACAACTCATGTGGGGGAGAGTACTACCGGTTGACAGTACCAAAATTTGGCAAAGGTAAAGACACTGCAGAGCCAAATGTAGGGACCCTAAAGGAAGATGTTAGAGGGTGTGACTGGGATATGCAATTGATTCACAGAGGGAATAATTTACATGCCAGTGTCAAACATATACCTGAAGAAGTTGTAAGATTGCTGAAAAAGTACCTGCACACATAAAACCAAATACCCGATGTGAACAATATCTGATGATAAAGAATATATGACATATATTTCATTAAAATAAAAATTGAGCATGCGTACCTGAACGTGGCATGAGAAAAATGTTCCTTCGGGGAAAAGTGCAAATGATAACCCAAAGAATGTGAAGGTGTAGATGGTTGGATCAAGATCTCATGGTTGAGAACGGATCAAAAAATGGAGGCTCTGGGCTCCAGTAACAGAGTGTGGAAGTTGGGAAAAAGGAGATATATATGGATGGTGGGCCCAAAATTCCACCTCATTTGCACCTGTCACTATTGATGAGCTTACAATAGAGCTGTGAGGAGATTTGGAGATTATGGGAGCATGGGGCTACCAATCTAGGAGCGGCGAGAGACAAGTTAGTGGTCCTATCATCCTGCATTGTGTGAATTGGACAGATTGTGGGTAGGGCCTGTATGGAGGGTCGTACATGGGTTTTTAAGGGTAGGGGCCCACAAATGCATGATAAAAGGGGAAATAACCACTCATGTGTGTGCGGGTATAACTCAATTTTCTGCACATTATGTGTGGATTTTTTCAATACAGTCGCGCATGGTGAATGTGTGACTATGGAGAGAAATATCGCGCATAACGTGCTGTTGTTCTTGAGACAGTCACGCACATGTGTGTGAGGGTTGGATAGATAGGCACAAATTGGATGCGTGCATGTCTGACTGACAGGTGTGCATCCATGCGCGCTTGTGGAAGAGACATATGCACATTAGTGCACAGTTGTTTGAAGAACAGTCACGCACAGATCCGCAATTGTATGGGGGAAAACCGTGCACTGTGGGCAGGATAAGGGGTGTATGAATTTTTAATATTTATGATTGTTTGATGGATGATGTGGCTGATAAGATGTTTCTGGGTGGATGTAGGTGATCAGTAGAGGCCAGAGAACTATGTCGGTCCACTGGCGAGAGAGGGACTGGGACCTATTGCGAGAGGCTACGAGGGTGCAACTTGGGGTTCGTAGACACTTGGCAACCTATGGGTTGCTCAAGTTTTTTTACTGCCCCCTGATACGGTCATAGGAGTTTCTGCTACAGTTCTTGATTAGGATGTGGAGTACTGATCTGCAATGCTTCATTGTGAGGGGGAAGCAGTTGACGTTCTCTGCAAGAGGGGATGTATACTTCTTGACGGGACTCCCATTCCATGGGAGGGTACTAGCCATTGATCCCCATCTACCAAGGGAGAACATGGTGGAGACTATGGCGTCTCAACATTGCTCGGGGTCAAACCCTATGTTGGGGTCGGTCGTCTGGATTGAGGCCATCGATGACTTGTTGACCGAGTGCATCATGACCATGGTGGTGAGGATCTACGGATCCTTAGGTACTCAGCAGATCACTGGTGGTCAGCTGAGGGTGGTGGAGGAGGTCATGGATGGGGACCTTTTTCCATGGGGTGTGATGATGCAAACCCGGATGATGACATAGTTGAATCGGTTTCGGTGTGCCGACTCTGGTGACTTTGCATTCGAGTCTGTTTTGGTGGCCTAGTTTTCAGAGAGGGTACCTCTATTGTGCCCAAGGATTTTACTGGAGCCAACATCGCGGCGAGAGGCGTGATTGATGTGATGAGCAGATGTGTTGGCCCGACATGGAGGGGAGGGTGGCCACTACTTCACGGCCACAGTGGATTGAGTGTGGTGTCAGATGCCACAAGTGATTCTATGATATCCATACAGAGGTATGGACTATAGGCAGGATCCGGACATGGTGCTACCTCCTAGGGAGGACTAGGACTAGAGAGGTACGTGTTGTATTTGTTTTTTTATTTTATTTTGGTAGATAGCATTTATCATAGATGTATATGGATGTTGATATTATATCTGTGTTATTTTGCAGATGTTGGACCCCAGGGATGAGAGGCAGAGGTCGTCTAGGAGCTGGCTCGATGGGAGTCGACCTGACAGGAGCCCACAAAGTTGAGGGTTGGGAAGAGGCACCGACAGGATGATGTTGGTGTTGGACCGAACACAGAGCCACAGGGAGATGTCGAGGCCATGCTAGAGGATTTGTGTCAACAGTTTGAGTGGGTCCTTCAGAATGTGCTTGAGGGCATATGGGCCCATATCTAGGACAAGGAGGTCATGTACCAGTGTGTGGGGGTACCAGTAGAGTGGCGGACATTGATCCTCAGAGCAGAAGTGGCAGGGGTAGCGATGAATGGTCAACTACCTCCTGGAGCTGGAGGGCCCCCAACTAGTGGGGCACCTCTGGATGACCGAGGACTTGGGGGGAGCTCTGGGGGCACCTTGAGTGTTGATTTTTGTATGTACAGGTTTGGGAGCCTGATTTTGTAGAGGATAATTGATACCTATTTTTGTACTTATAGGGGTGATGGGAATCATGAGCCTACGGGCAATTGTATATCTATTTTTTGTAAAACATTTATGACCTTGATGATATATATGATGGATATATTTTGATCATTAATGTATTTATGTTTAGTGTTTCATGATTTATGATGTCTATGCTATCTGTTGACAAATGTATGATGTTGTTTAATATGATAAATGCCAATCTATTACTAGTTTATCCATGTGATTTGCTACTTGATTGAGGTTTCTTGGAATATGTGTAAATGTGATGGAATCAAAGTTGTGAGATAGGAGTCTAAATTACAGGTATTTGTGGAAGAGGCAAGGATCGTGAACATTATACACATTGTTGAGTTGCAGGAAGACAAGTCGGGAATCTAAGAGAATGCTAAGGTGACAAATGTGGCGGTGACTAGCCTTAGCAAGGAGACCAATGACGACATCATATTTGACTTAGTTGTTGGTGGTTGGACCTAAGCATATGTACATTATATGTGAGGGGGTATAGAGGGCCGAAGTGACTGAAGCGATATTCTGGGTCCAGCGGACGACACTGTCAGTGTAACCGATGTGGTAGGCTAATGGATGATGCATCTGTAACTAACATGTGTGATAGATCAGACATGAGGAGTGGTGGTAGTAAAGAAGAATAAAAACTCTACAAATGTGTACAAAGAGAAACCTAAGGTAGGGGGGCTATGGTTAGGCATAAAATGTCTTCAAGTATAACCTGTTGACAAGTTCCTTGAGAGGGAAGACTTATGGAGAGGCCAAGATGTAGGCGCCTTTAGTGAGGCAATGTTGGATGATGAAGGGTCTGTGCCATAATGAATCGAATTTCCCATGGCCAAGAGTGTCATGGGTGATATCATAGGCTAACACGATATCACCTTCGTTAAATGAGTGAATATTGACATGGTGATCGAAGGTGGATTTGGACCGTTTTTTAGCTACCTCATTGTGTTGTAATGAAGATCAACGGTCTTCATCAAGTGATTCTAAGGTCAGTAGGCGCTGCTCCATTGGAGCGGTTTTGGGTAATATCTCTATGGCAGTGCGTAACGTGGGGATTTCACACTCAATAGGGAGGGTGGCTTTGATCCCATGGACGAGGTGGAACGGTGTAAAACCGGTGGTAGTTTTGACTACCGTGCGATAATCCCATAAAGCGGAAAACAACATATGATTCCATTTGGTATTATGTTTTTTGACGGTGTGTTGTAGCATGGTTTTGAGGACTTTATTGACAGCCTCAACCTATCCATTGGACTGAGGGTAGTATGGGGAGGAAAAATCATGGGTGAAGCCTAAATTTGAGGAGATTTCGGCAAATATCTCATTCTCAAAATGTTTACCATGATCGGAAACTAATTGTTGCAAGACTCTGAACTGGGTAATGACATGGTTGAATAAAAAACATGTTGTGGTGTTAGTAGTGTTGTTAAATGTGGACATGGCGTCGGCCCATTTGGTGAAATAATCCAATGCCATGACAATGTAATTGTGTCCATTACTAGATGGAGGATTACAAGTCATGAAATCGATGCCCCATTTGCAAAAGGGGTTGGTTGTGATGATTGGGTGTAAAAGAGTTGGTAGAGCTCATGCTTTGTTTGCATAATTCTGGAATCCGTCGCATCACTTGACAATGTGTATGCATTCGTGAAACAAAGTGGGCCAAAGGTACCCTAAGAGAATTATTTTTGGGGCGATGGACATACCTGAGAGGTGACCACCACAAGCGTCGCTTTGGAAATCATTCAAGACTCTGTCAGCTTCATCGATGGTAAGTGTTGGCACAAGGGCAGACCCAGGGTATAGCTCTAATAGTGCACCAACAAGCCCTAACTACTGGCCCTTTCGGCAACACCTACGAAGAAGATGAAGTCTCACCCGAAGTAGCAATAGGGGATTGCAGGACACATGTGTCTACAACCAGAGGAAATGCAAGTGGAATTAAGGCAATCACACATGGAGATCAGATTATTATTTCCAAGCATAAACCTACTTCTCACAGTTATATATCATATCTAACATACTAATGCATCATCAGAGTAACAGAGAAAACAACACAACATCAATCACACACAACAACAGGATATATGTGGTTCACCCTCTCCCTAGGGATACACCCACAAAACTGTGCTTTATAATATATTAGGTGAAAGCTTACAGTTCTATCTACACTCTTAGCTTGAAGATCTCTCTCTTTCTCTCTTCTCTCTATCTCCCTTCCCTACACACCTAGCTGTAGAGTTGATCTTCACACCCAGCTGAAGATCTTTACAACACAGACTTCTCTCTCGGTAACAACAACAATCAATTCTCATACATAATCTCTCCTTATCTCTAACCCATCCCATGTCCTATTGACCTTTATTTATACATTACAATAGCTCAGCAACAACCTTAGGCCGAAGTCTAGGTGTCAAAACCCTAGATACCAAAACTCTAGGTGTCTAAAACCCTAAGTCAACTTGACCCACTTTTTCAGAGCTTCATCAACCTGTCTTTCCTTCCTTCCTACGAGGTTCTCCAAAGCATCTACCAGTGGATTTTTCTTCTTGCTGAGTTTTCCACGATCCATACTCCTTGTTGATCTGTCTTCCTCTATCTCCTCGTCCAACGGATTTCTCTCTCGGACTTCGCTTCATATTTTATTCTTCTTTAACCACTTCAACCTGATCTTAGTCAACCTTTCTTCCGTGCAGTTCGCATTTCTCCTTTTCTTCCATAACATTCACTCTCTTCCATAACCAAGGGCCAACAGGCACCCAACACTCACCTATGACTCATTCCAAGGCACTCTGATTTGAATCTTTTGTTGTACCTCAACTTCAGACTGTGCAACATAGCCTATGCTTCCTACTTCATTCCTCTGTCCTGTGTGTAGACTTTCTTTCTTGTGTCTAGTACCTAGTCTCAAATGCACCTAGTACCTAGACCCTTCACCTTCTACCTTTATCAAGAGCTGCGAGGTAGCTGGTTTTCATAGTACAATTTCAATTGGCTTCCATTCACCAATCCTTCCTTTCACTCCCCATTCAAAGTCTTCAGCTGCGCATCTCCCCCTTGTGTAAAACAGGCAACCTCATATGGCCCCAGCCAATGTGTTTTAAACTTCCCTAGATGATTCATGAACAAGCTATCATATACCAATACCATATCTCCTTGTTTAAATGCTTTCTTCTTGATATGCCTGTCATGGTAGGCCTTTTCTCATTCCTTTTGAACCTGCTGGTGAAATCCTGCAATAAATCTATCTTCTTCTAGTTTGAGCAACTGCACGAGCCTCTCTTGAACAGCGCCAGTGTCATCCATATCTGTAAGCACTGTAATTCTTAAGCTAGGAACTAAATATTCCATGGGTACAATTGCTTCTAGGCCATAAACCAACTTAAAGGGGGTCTGCATTGTTAGCTTCTTACAAGTGGTTCTATAGGCCCATAACCTTGTTGGTACTCTAAAATCCCAATCATCTCTATTCACACTACAAATATTCATCAACATTTCTCCAAGATCTTGTTGAATGCTTCAAATGTACCATTTGCCTGCAGGTGGTATGGGGTGCTCTTCTAATGGTGAAATTCAAATTCCTAATTCAAGGCTTCAATAGTATTATTAATAAAATATGTACCTTGATCGCTTATCAGGGTCTTCGGGCATCCAAACCTGGTTATGATTTCATCAAATATAAATTTTGCAATTGTAGTTGCACTATAGTCCTTAACTTCTCTTTATTCTTCCCATCTGATCAAATACTCTATCACAGTGATGATGTATTTGTCTCCTGTGCGCTTCCCTGGTGGGTTTATAGGTCCAATGAAGTCAATGACCCATTTCTCAAATTCTTGTAAGGTTAGCTGGGGTGCTAAAGGCATCTCATCTCTTCTGGATGGTTTCCCAACCCTTTGGCATACATCACAAGCTCTGTAGTATTCTTTAGCATCTCTGTGTAAAGTGGGCCACCAAAGGCCAGCTCTAAGAACCTTCTGCACTGTTTATTTTCCTACGTAGTGTCCTCCTGCAATGCCTTCATGAGCTTCTACTAAAATCAGTGGTCATTATGCCACCATAACACATCTTCTTAGGATCTCATTGGGTCCCATCTTATATATTTGTCCAGCTATAAGCGGAAAATCTGCAGTGCGCACTACCCGTTGTTTCTTATGAACGACTGTGTATTCATGAGGAACTATTCCTGTTGATAAGAACTGAACTATATCGGCGAAGTGTTCATCAACCTTTCTAATGGACAACAACTGTGCATCTGGCAGTGTATCCTCCAAACTAGTAGGTTCCTCTCCATGTTCCAACCTAGACAAGTGGTCAGGTCCCTTGTTCATCCTTCCTGGCTTTACCACAATTTAAAAATAATATTCCTGAAATAACAGAAGCCATATGCATATCCTTCCCCCCAACAATGGATTTTTTACTAGGTATTTTAGTGTGGAGTGATCAGTGAACATCTTAAAGTGTCCTAACAAGTAGTGACGAAATTCCTGCAGCGCATACACCATGGCTAAACCTTCTCTCTCAGTGGTGGTGTAATTTATCTCAGTTGTTGATAGCTTCCTCCTAGAAAATACTAATGGGATGTCAATATCTCCTACTCCTGGTTTTCCTAATACTGCTCCTAATGCAATATAAGATGCATCAACATGCACATGAAATTCTTTGCTCCAATCTGGAAAAACTAGAATAGGCTCAGTAACCATTTTATGTTTCAGTGTGTCGAAGCTCTTCTGACATTCTTTTGTCCATTGAAACTGACAATATTTCTTCATAAGCTTCTCCATAGGTGTTGTAATCTGTGAATTTCCCTTAATGAACTTCCTGTAGTATCCAGTATGTCCCATCACAATGAAAAGTTGTTTGACTAAAGTAGGAGGGGGTAAATAAAAAATAATGGCAATCTTAGATGGATCTACCAACAATCCCTGCTTACACACAATATGGCCCAGCAACACTCCAAAGGGAGAAAATAAGATGCATTTATTTAGGTTCAGGGAAATCTGACATTGCCTGCACTTATCCAACATTAGTATTAAGCATTCAATATGGTTTTGTAATAATATAAAAATAGTCCAATCATCAAAATCTGCTTCCAAAAATTTATGTAAAAACTCCTTGAATGCTTCGACCACCACCCTAGAAAATACGGCTTGTGCATTCTTCAATCCAAAGGCATCACTGTATACTGGTAGGATCCCCGATCTGTTGCAAACGTGGTCTTATGACGATCTTCCTTGGCAATCCTAATTTGATGGTATCCTAAGAATCCATCGGTGAAAGAGTAGACTTCCTGTCCTCCCACATTATCTAACACTTATTCAGTAAATGGTGTAGGGAATGGATCATGTAGACATGCATCATTCAGCTTCCTGAGATCTACAAAGATTATGATCTCTCCCGTTTTCTTATCTTGAACCACCATAGGGCTAATCCACTCTGATTCTTCAACGGGTTCTATGATTCCTGTTTCCAACATTCGGTCTAATTCAATCTTCACTTTCTTCTTATATTTAGGGTTCAATCTGTAGGGTCTTTGCTTAACTGGCCTTGCATCTGGTTTCAAGGGGATCTTCATCTCTCCCATGGGCCCTTTAATACCCTTCATATCAGTGAACTTGGTCAGAAACAAGTCCTGATATTCGTGCAGTAACTCTATGATCTTATTAATAATGGCATCATCCCAGTAATCTCCAACATTAGTAGGCTTAGGTGCTTGCTCTCTTCCAATATTAAATTTCTTGATTTTGATCGATTGTCCAATAAAACAGATTTCGACTCCTAGTCCTTCTATGTCTCTTTGTCCTTTCGTTTCTGCGATGTTCACATTCCTAGGACCATCATCTTCATCGTCATTGATATTGTAACATCCTTGCAATTTCTAAAGAGCTGCAGTCCATTCATCCTCTTCTTTCTCCATAGGGAGGCTAGGTGCTTCCTCAAATACTTTTTGTCTTACAACCTGTAAAGCTTGATCTACCAGAGGGTTCTGACTTTCAAATAAAAATGTAGCTACAAAATTCTGAGTCATGCCTTGCCAATTTGCAGTGGTGAGGCACAGTTCCACTTCAAGGTACCAGTTGATAGGCATTGTGTCTAGAGTATTGATGAATTTATGCACCCACTGCTCTTGAGGAATGCAGCTCCAGGCCTCCACACAACCTCTCACATGGTCTTTCAGACAACTTTAACCTATGTACCTAACTTCACATCCTTCGACTTGTTCTAAAAATAGCGTTGTCATCAAAGTGCGACATTGTATCCAGTTCGTGATGTTCCTTTTATGTGTTCCCCACCATCTTACTAGAGTGGCTTTCAAAGACTCATCCAATGCCAACAATCTATGTTGTATTGGTATAGTTTCTTCAAATTCTAGTAAGAAAGTTTCTAAGTGATTAAGACCATCAAATGTAGGTAAATTACTTACTATTGTGTCGATCCAACAAACTTCTCTAGTTAGTCTAACACATATCCATGTAGATACTTCATACATTTTATTCTACTAGTTCTCCAGTGCTTCTTCTGAGTCTGATGAACATGCACTATCACTTCGCTAGCTTAAATTCCCATATTCTGCAGGATTAATGTAATCCTATTGTCTTACTGTTAGTTTGTATATATTCTCCAACATATATGCATGGTCTTATTCTCTGATTGGCTCTGTGTATCTGGGACCTTCATAAGGATCCAAAGGTGTGATGACCCTGAGGCCATCACCTTCAAACGTCATTCTTCTTTTCTTCAAGTCAACAACAGTAGAATTGTTGAAAGCCCAATCAATTCATAATAGTGCGGGGTAAGGACAACTATCATCAACTATCTAAATCACCTCGATGTCCACAATTTTTCTGACCCCATCGATGTCCACAGGGACATGTTCCAGTCTTTTGAAGAGGCTCACATCCTATTGATTTTCTATCCTAAACCATATGGGGAAATAGATCAACTTAGGTTTTCCCATCAATGCCCAAGTCTTCTTCGTCATAACATTGACCTCCAATCCTAAGTCAAGGACCACATAATATATATCATACTCTCCAATTTGAGCATTAAGGTGTAGTTCCTTATTTGTTCTTCTCTTTTTGGATAGTTGATGTACTACTTTATTCAGTAGAGGATCTACCTTTCCTAGATAATAATGTTTGATCAAGTTTTGTAGATCTTGTACAATGCTCTCATCCTTTATCAAATTAATGCAAGTGCATAAAAATTCCATGAGTCTTCTTCCCTCTTTTCCTTCTCCAGGCGAAGAAGATTGATCAAAGGCCATGGGAATTCCACATTCTCTCACTTCTGGTTGTTCCGTTGATGAAGAAGCATGATCTCTTCTAAACTATTTTCTTGCCTCTTCAAATGTTTGCTTCTCTCTCTTTGGATCAAACTCCTGTGTCACCCTGTCTTCTCCTGTAGCAGTGCCTCCTCTAATGATAACAACAACTCTAGGATCTACTCCATTAGGTTCTGCTATGATTAGTTGTACTTGTTGGTTCCCTCCTCATCTTTCTTGAAGTTTGGCTAACAACGCAAGACAATCTTCTATGACATGTTCAAATGAATTGCAGTAATTGCAAGTGGTACAAGGGTTCTGATAGTCCCTTTCCAAATGATCTGGTTGTGCACAGTTGTAATAAAAGATCTGACCTATACCTTGGCCCATGCCTCCTCCTCGTCCTCTTCCTATGAATCCACCATGAGGGTTGAAGTTTCCTCTTCCAAGGGAATTATACTGCATAGTGTTCCCTTCTTGTTGTACTTCGCCTTGAATTTTGTAGATATCCCTTGATCTTTCATGCAAGAGGTCGTAAGCTCTACGGTCCTTCTCATCATGAACCACAGATTTACAAAATGTGTAGTAGAGGTTCATAGGTTTCTGATCATACTTTTGAATTTAATAACATTATCTAGGGCGATGTCTATTTCTACATACCTCGTACCAAGGTAGAGTAACTTGCTTCAAAGGGCTCAGAGCTCTAGAAGCCAAGTATTCATGAAATAGGGGATAGTGTTTCTTGTCATGGCCTTCTGACTTGCATCTAATGCACCAAATGTCTTATCTCTTATCTTTTCCCTTATAGTTTTTCATATATTCGACCTATAGTGATAAGCTAGTTAGCTGACTCAAGATTTGACTCATACTTGAGCTGGATTCTTCCATAGGAGTCGATTCAAGTTTCATGGTGATATCCAATTCCTCAACCTACGAAGAAATATTCTACTACATCAAAGGGAATCTGATGTGTGGTAGGAGGGCAACAATGAACCATTTTTTGTTCTTCTCGTCTGGGATCTGAAAACTCAAATGACCTGTCAAGGTCTTAAACCTCTAATCAAACTCCGAAACAGGTTCAACCACTTTAGGCTTGATTTATTTCAACTCTTTGATGCACTGCGATTCCGACTTGGGTTTCTTGAATTCAATAGTCAACACAGTATTAATCTCATTCAACAGCTTCGGTTGGAAAAATCCTTGGACGAACTTCATGTACCAGCTCAGTCCGCAGTCTCTTATTGTAGTACTAAATTGAGCTCATTTAACAGCTTCGTCGGTGACATTCTTAATACTCCATACAACTTCACATAGAAACCAATGTTGGTCAAGATCTTCATATCCATCTCCTCTAAAGGTGGGTAACATCATCTCATCTTCCATAGATCTTCCTAAGGTTCCTAACTAAGTATGCACTGAACCACTTGTACCAGTGCTCTGAGTGTTCTGATAACTTAGGTTACTCTGGTTACTTAATGTTGTTAAAACAATAGGGGGTGTAATAGCACTTACTTCAACAGTCTGTGCAATCCTTGAAGTTTTTGACTCTTCTCGATGAGGTTCTTCAGTCTTCTCTTCTTCTACCCTAGAAGACTCTGAATTTTCCTCCTTAAACAACTCTTCTTCTTCTCCACTGTAGAACCCTTTTTCCTGTGTTGGTTTGTGACTCTGCTCAAACAAGTTCACCAAAGGAACTTCTCTGACGGTTCTCCCACTACGCATGTGCATGACCTCTGTGCCATTGTCACTGTCTGAATTCTTGAACATTATCTTTTTCAATCTGACCCACTACTATATTTTCAAGATGTTCTTCTCATGCAATAGCATCTTGATCTTCAGCTTCAAGAAGTGTAAAAATTTTCCTCTAGGTCCCTTAAAGAAATATATCTCTGCTTGGCTATATGACTCTACTCTGTCAATAGAAAACTCAGTGATATACCCTCCAATGGTACTATCAAACCAGTGATCTACTTCTCTTGACACGGTGTTATCAACTCTCTTAACCTTCTTGATCAGCGTCGACGTCCAAACCACAAGCGGTCTAGATCTGTTCTCAAACTGGGTATCTGCTAATCTGGCCAACCACTCATATAGCTCCTTATGAATCCCTCCAAAGAAAATCTCATGTATATAAGTAAAGATATACCTTCCCAACTAGTCTTCTTTGCTAATATTAGGGTTCTTATTCTAAGCTTCTGCGAAGTCCTTCTCTTGTTCTTCTATCCACTTCTGAATCTTTGTCTTCAATGGAAACCACCTTGACATTCCCTCAAGAATATCCCAGTCTTGACAACGAAACCATTTGTTGGAACAGGGGAAGACCCAGGGTTCAACTCTAATAGCACACCAACAAGCCCTAACTATTAACCCTTTCGGCAACACCTGTGAAGTAGATGTGGCCTCACCCAAAGTAGCAATAGGGGGTTGCAGGACACAGGTGTCTACAACTAGATGAAATGAAAGTGGAATCAAGGAAGTCACACACAGAGATCAGATTATTCTTTCCAAGAATAAACTTACTTCGCATATTTATATATCAGATCTAACATACTAATATATCATCAGAGTAATAAAGCAAAGAACACGACATCAATCACACACAACAACAAGATATATGTGGTTCACCCTCTCCGTAGAGCTATGTCCACAGAACTGTGCTTTATAATATGTTAGGTGAAATCTTACAGTTCTATCTGCACTCTTAGCTTGAAGATCTCTTTCTTTCTCTCTTCTCTTTATCTACCTTCCCTGTGCACCTAGCTACAGGTTTGAACCCAGCTGAAGATCTTTACAACACAAACTTCTCTCTCAGTAAGAACAATCATCAATTCGCATACATAATCTCTCCTTATCTCTAACCCATCCTAGGTCCTCTTAACCTTTATTTATACATTACAATAGTTCACCGATAGCCTTAGGTCGAAGCCTAGGTGTCAAAACCCTAGATACCCAAACCCTAGGTGTCTAAAACCCTAGGTCAACTTGACCCACTTTTTCAGGGCTTCGCCAACCTGTCTTTCCTTCCTTCCTGCGAGGTTCTCCAAAGCATCTACCAGTGGATTTTTCCGCTTGATGAGTTTTTCATGATTCATCTTCCTTGTTGATATTTCTTCCTCAATATCATTGTCCAATGGCTTGCTCTCTCGGATTTTTCTCCATCTTTTCTTCTTCTTTAACCACTTTGACCCGATCTCAGTCAACCTTTCTTCTGCGCAGTTCGTGTTTCTCCTTTTCTTCCATAACATTCAATTTATTCCATAACCAAGGGCCAAGAGTAAGCCAACATCGAAGGATGGGATCAACCCCGCGTTGATAGAGAATGTATCTGATAAGGAGGTATCAAGGGGCCTGATGGCGAATGCGTCAAAGATCATCTTGAGAGAGACAAGACCCAAACTTCTGTGTGAAAAGGAAAATGAGGAGGTCCTCATACCAGGGATCATCTGAGGGGATGAAGAAGAGGTGTTCATCGGGGAAACCCTCATTGATCGGAGATGCTTTGGCGTCTGAGCGAAATGTCATAATGAGTTCAGCTAGGACAATATATTTCTTACTTTTGGGAGTAGAGAACTCTAGATCATATTCCTAGAGGATAAAGATCCATCAAGAAAAAAAATTGTGGATATGTCGTCGACTAAGAAAGTACTACATGGGGTTGGAATCTACGACGACCTTGGTAGTTCGAAGAAGAATATAATGGTGCAGTTTCTGGAATTCAAGAACAACTGCTAATGCAATTTTTTCATCATGATTTTATTTAAGGGGTGGTCCTGAAATATTTTACTTATGTACTAAATCACATGTTCATGCCCATGATCCCCTAATTGGATGAGGAATCCTGCAACTAAAACAACGGAGGATGATAAGTAGAGGATGTAATCGTGATCATAGTCTGGGATAATAATCAAAGGGGAATTATACAGGGAGGCTTTTAAATCATCAAAATTTGCTTGAGCATGTTCATCCCATAGAAATAGGATATCATGACACAGAAAGTGAATAAAACCATGTGTGTGAGTGGCATAGTCTGAGACAAAGCGGTGTAAAAAGTTGGATTTTCCTTGCAAGCTTTGTAGTTGGCATAAAGTCCTAGGTGGTGGGATTTTTGTGATAGCTTAGACCTTGAGGGGGTCCACAGTGATGTCATGCTGGGAGACAATAAACTGGAGGAGGCGTTCGGTAGTGACGTAAAAGACGCACTTGAGAGGGTTCAAGAGGATATTATACTGGCGACACCATTGGAAAACAATGCGTAAGTTGTCTAAATGTTTGGTGTGCTTTTTGGATCGAGCAGTGAGATCATCCAAATAGGCGATGGGGATGTAACAAATATCATGAAAGACGTAGGTCATGGCCCATTGGAAAGTAGCACCGACATTTTTTAGTCCAAAGGGCATGACGCGATAAGAAAAGGTACCCCAAGGGGTTGTAAAAGTGGTTTTGTATTGATCTGTTGGGTGGATCTGAATTTGATTGTATCTAAAGAACCCATCCATAAAGGATAGTGCCTCGTGGTTGGCACAATCATTGATTATTTATTCATTGAAAGGGTTTGGGAAGTTTTCTTTGGGATAAGTGTGGTTGAGGTCACAAAAGTCGGTGTAGACACGAATAGTTCCCTGTTTTTTGTTAACGGGGACGGTATTGGAGACCCAAGAAGTGTACACAATGGGGTAAATGAACCCGACAACGCATAATTTGTCAATTTCAGCTTTGATAGCCGTAGCTTTGGATGGGTGTAGGGGGCATTGCTTTTGACGAAAAGGGGCGATATATGACCATGTTTCGATTCAATTTTTTACTATAGAAGGATTAAGGCCAGGGATCTCTGTATATGACCAGGAAAAAATATCCCAGTATTCTTGAAAGAGAGCTTTATAAGTAATGATTTCTTCAATGGAGCATGCAGCGCCAATGGTTATTTCTTCTATGATTCTGGCTTTAAGGGAAAGGTCAATTTTGACTGTGGGGGAGATGTTGGCCATGTTGCCTTGTTCAAAAGCATCTGGGCCAGGGATAGGGTTCTTGAACCAGTCAACATGCCCTGGAGGAATAAGATCCTTGTTTTCGATCACTCACATGGGGGATTTATTGGGAGGGTGAAATACCTCTTGTGAGAGAAAAAGTGCTTGATGATGGAGTGCATTCCAAGTGAAATCATGGGTAGTTAATTCCTCCAATATGTCTTCGTCGCAGTGGAAAATGTGAGAGTACAAGGGATCCTGCGAGATGACAAGGGGAACTATCAACGGGTAAGTATTATTGTCCTCAAGGGGTGAGGACGTAGAAGGGATATTGTGTGTGAGGTGTGATGGATCGCTTGACATAAACCAAATGTCACAATATTGTGGATGGTACCTCATTCACTCAGGGACTAATGAAAAAATATAATGAATGCCAGTAATGTGAGCCTCAATAGGGAGTGTTAGAGAGGGCTCAGGCCAAGATGTGTGCCATACTGCAGCCAATGTTTGGCAGAATTGAGGTAGAGATGGGTGTTGGAACAGGGGCAGACCCAGGGTTCAACACTACAACAATGCACTAACAATACCCTAACTACCAACCCTTTCAGCAACACCTGCGAAGCAGATGAAGTCTCACCCGAGGTAGAGGTAGGGGTGGTTGCAGGACTCAGATGTCTGCAACTTTAGCTGGGACATAGACCTGTGATTCTAACACTTAACAGATCACTTAGCAGTTAATATTCATCAATATTCGGTCTTATTATACTTCATAGATAGCACAAAGCATCGCAACATTTACTTAGATCTAAGATCTTTCAACACTTAGTAACAATAAAACAGATCAGATCCTATAGATCAGCACTAAGCATATTCATACATATCAGAGCTAACATCCATTCATAGCTCATAAGCACAATGCATAAATATATCTATCTAAACACATCAAAGCACTTAGCAAAGGATAAGACAAGCACATCAAGTTGAGGCACAGAGCACAACACACAGATTTATCATGGTTCACCCCCTCTCTAGGGCTACGTCCACAAAGTATTCTTCTTTATTAATGTCTTCAATCGATTACAACACAAAGCCTCCAAACCCTACTGCACACAGGACAGAAGATCTACACAGCTCACTAGATCCTTCTTCCTTGCCTTAAAACACAAAGCCTTATACAGTCTCTCATAGGGACTTGCACTCATCTCTACAAGTCTTACACAAAATGCACAAAGCCTTACAATACTTGATCACACAAATCCAACTCTTATCACTTTAGCCAACTTGCACTAAGCCATCACCAAGTGCGATAAGCAACAAATTATACTACTTATTACATTGCCTATCTATTTATACATTACAAAAGTGGGCCTAAGCGTGGGTGAACCCACGGGCCAACATCCCTTCCCCATTACATTAACCCAAAACCCTAAAAGGACCCAAAAAGGGGTCTAGCTTCCACAATTTTCTCTTCGCATTGCACTCCATCTTTGACAAGTTTTCGAAGTCCCAAAAATGGTCAAATATGACCAAGTGTTCCTCAAAACTTAGTCAAGGGCCAAAAGGCCCCCAATACTCACCTGTGACTCGTCCCGAGTCACTCAGGTCTGGGTAACTTTGCCTCAAAGGTCTCGATCTTGGCTCGAGCTGCTTCGATTTGTCTCTTTGCTACTGCTTCTTGCTCAGCAAACTCCTGAACAACCGCTTCGCTGATAGGTCCTTCCAATTTCTTCTC